>JAIPRN010000207.1:0-74936 GCA_025469175.1 Geopemphigus sp. TES_GeoC_2020
TAACAATATTTTCTTACATTTTTAAAAATGGATCTTCAGCATTATTATGATACAAGAGTTCTGGATTTGTTAACTGTTTGAGATATTGATCACACAAATCTTGTTGTGGTGATCTTGAATGTGTTGTTTGTGGACTGTTGCCTTAAACAAAAATAATGAATGAATTTAATGTATTTTGTAATATATAACAAGGAAATATCAAAGAAGGATAGGTTACAACTTATAACATAAATCTATCATTTATAAATTGGATTTTAAACAAGCGCACACACCTATATTCGATCAACCGTAACATAATAATGTATATATATATCTATAATTTACTTACTACACTGTTTCGATTTATTCTTAGACATCATTGATGTTTTTGTACTACTTTTGTAATAGGGAGGGTTTTTAATAGTAAATGATGGTCGCTTTGATTTCATACCACTCCAAGTAATCACTGTAATGTAAACAAATGAATAACAGACTCATTATTATATTATTACTATTAAATAATTATTTATAATGATATTAAGCCATCCTGTTACTTTACTTGTTTGATGATTAATTGTTTGTGCAGTTGTCCATTCACATTTGTGTCTAAAGTTTGAGGGTTGTTCAACTTCAGGTTTAAAATCTGGCAAAACGAATAATTTTGGTTTAACAATATCCGACTCAAAATTTGAATAGACTTCATGTTTTAATTCAACTTCAGGTGTTTTCATAAATTGATTACAAACATCTATAGATAATTTATTTGGCATTATATTTTTCGGCGTACAAGTTATATTTGTAGTAAACTCATCTTCCAATTTAAAACAAGGTGAATTTGGAGAATTAGAAGCTAATATTCCATCGGTAATATCAAAACTTATTTGACTGTCAAAACTGTCACATATACTTTTAGCACTGAATGGAGAAAGTAAGTTTTCAGTACTTTTTAATGGTGTTAAATAAAATTCGTTAAATTGTGAATTATTGGAAATCATTTTTAATGGTTTTTCTAATGAATCATCACTTAGTGGACTAGAACTGTTATTTAAATTCTTAAAGTTAAAATGATTATTAAAAACATAATCTTGTCGTCTTTGATCTGGACGTTTCACACTACGTTCAGGACTTGTAAGAATTGTGTCTCGCCCTAATTCATTGTTTTTAGAAACTGGACAATTTTCTTTTTCTCTGACAAGATAGGTTTGTCGTCTGATTGGTGATCGCGGAGATTTTATACTGATAGGTTCTTTTAGAATTTTCACAGAATTTTTTTCTAAAGAAATTCTTTCTGTTTTTGTATTATTTGGAAGTTTTTTTTTCTGGTAACAGTTTAATGAAGTTTTAATCCAATTTGAATTTGTTGCCTTTGAATAAGTTGAAGAAGCTCCCTAAAAAAAATATATAATTATATGAAACAGATTACAATAGTGTTCAAAGTGAATAAAAAAAAGGACTAATTATACATATATCAAAAAACTTAACTAATATATAACAATAGATTGTCAAGATTTAATTTACCTTAAATTTTTTGTATGGAGGACCATTGCAATTTCCCAAAATAACAAAATCATATTTCCTATTGTTATCCACTTGTTCTATTTTAATTAATTTACGTATATTTCCATATTCAGATGGTTGCCAAGTTATTGCTAGTTCACATTGTGAATTAGGTTCTAAGGTAAATTTGTAAACATCAAAATACACACCATCACTCGGTGGGGGTAAAACATACTAAATATGTAAAAATAAAATGTATAAAAAAATTATCAACAATGATATAATTAGTAGAATGTTAAAAAAGAAAAATACAAATTTATTTACTTGTCCAGGTTTATTAAGTGGATTGACAACCGTTAAAAATCGGACACTAATTTCTTTTAATTTGATATTGGTGAATTCTACTTGTGTTTGTTTTTGAAATGGTGCTAGTACCATACGATAATTGACGATTGAATCAGTAACATCATCTGGTTCAGATTTAATTTTTTCTGGTGGAGAAAATTCAACCTGTAAAAATAATGTTACTTTTTTAAGTCATAAACAATTTCAAATTAATTTTTTAATAATCCTTGGCTCATTATTTTATTAAAATACATCAAATATTTGTTAAAATTTCAAAATAGGTGTATTTTTTTTTTAAAAATGATTAAATTGGTGGGAACAAATTATATTTTAATATAAACGTTTATTTCTTATTAGAATCAAAATTGAGTCAATTTCATGTAATTTAAATAAAGTCTAACAAGTTGGAAACTAAATTGATGTTATTAAAAATCATTCGGTGGCGACGAAAATAGTGAAATCAATTGTAAATATTATTTTGGACAATCATTTTCTTTAATTAAATTGGAGAAAAAGGCCGAAGTAGTTTTTATATTTTAATGAAACTGGTATTATGTTAGATATTTTTAAAAAATGACGAAATTCTCGAAACGACAAAAAGTAGAGGGTCTGTATTTCTTTACTACTTTGATAAATGTATCTTACATCAAGTTTAATTAAAAAGAAAATGATGGAGGGGGAAACGCAACGAATTATGAATAAACGACACGGTGAATTAATATTATCCTATCGGAAACCGGTAAGCTTGCGGAAAGCATCACACATACACGCATGTACTTACTACGAATTTGGCCATATCGGTTGAATGAACTTATTTTCCGGGATGCGTATTGTACAATACGCACCATCATTATTGACTGATTACATTCATCGTAAATTTTGTCAAAAAACAAAAAAAAACACGAAAACGATAGGCATATATATATATATATATATATAATTGGGCAATACGGTCGGCGACAATCGTTTCAGTTTTGCATTTATTTAATGACGACAAAAACAGAAAAAACAAAAGGATACGGGCACTGGGACTATTTTACTTGTTGCGGACTTTTCCGGATGATAAAAATCCGTTAAATTATTAATATTTAGTTTCGTTAAGGATAAACCCCACTTCCGCCGCCGCCGGCGGACGGTTATTGATAGAGACCATGGCGATTTGTGTCGGAGGGGATGTCCTCCATAGCGGTACGGTTACCGAAAGTATGGTAACCATCCGCATGGAGTGACCACCACGAGGACGAAACCTCCAAACGTGGTCGCCGACCGGTTATTTGTGGTTTGACCAATCAGTGAGCCGGAAGAAACGTCTGAGAGTTTGTACGGCGCCGCGCTTTACGAGTGCGCGCGTGGCTCCGTGTTATTGTTATCCGCCGACGAGTTTTCCCCGAGTTTTTTTGTGTCCTTCGTGTTGTTCGACCGTCTGCCGTTCACCCATGTAATCACCGTTTCACCGCGTTCGTGAAGTTAGCGCATCACCGACCGACCAACAACGATCAAAGAGAAAAACTGACCTTTCAAAAATGTCTTCCAATTCTGACAAACACAACGATCACCCACTTTTCAATTTGATAGCGCTCAAAAGAAATATGAGGGAACAATTTTGCGTCATGTGGTGTGTTTAGTGTTTTGTATATTTTTTCATTTTCGAAAAATTAATCGCGCTTTAATCCTACATTACTGTGAATGATTTTCGTTTTAGCAAACAATTTTCTATGGAATGGACGGTCATAGGTGTCTGTCACCATGTGTTTTGTGCTAAGTGCTTGATCATCGACCAGAAAAATGGTAACATGGCCGCCACTCAGTGTCCATGTTGTGAAAGTAAGTTCAACCAAATTGAAGATATTAAAACACACGTGGATGTGCGTAAAGTTTATGAGGAAATGGAAGATTTTTTATGGCAAGCAATGGCTGCTCAGTAAGTGTTGAGTGTTGTCTGTCATTATTAACATGTTACTAAACTATTTAAACATATGATTGAGCAGAAATGAAATGTTGGAATTTTATACTGAAAGTACATCATCTGAAGATGAAGAAGAAGCGTCAAATGTGAGGTACATAAATTATTATTGCAATGTTGTAATTAATATTACGGATAAGTTGTTGGAAAATAATATTAAGTGACAACTTAAAGAGACCTGTAAAGTACATTTAAAATTATTTTATACGAGTGATGTTAACATTTTTAATACGTTTATAAAAACAGTGTTGTTCGCTTTGATAGTAATTTAGTACGAAAACACTTAGATATAGTCAATGAAAAATTAAAATGTTTATTATTTTCTATAGAAAAGTTGAACCAAACAAGATGGATGTTGAACCAGATAATATGAAAAGTATTGAACCAATTGTGTCACCACAAAAAGATAAAAACAATAGTGAAGTTTGTTCGTCATCAACAGGTATGACTAATATAATGAAGACAATACAAGTTAAAAAAACAAAAGATCTTAAAGAACCTGTTTGTACTACAATGGTTACTCCAGAAGTAAGTTAAAAATCAAAGTATTAATTTAAATACCAAAGATAAATAAAAGGCAATTAAAATGGTCCTTAAATATTTAAAAACTAATTATAAATACAATTTTTACATCGGAGATAGATATATTATACAAGGTAGTTTTTTTTTCAAAAAACTTAATAATGTACAGTGTAAAGTAATTTTTTTATAGATTTATAAAATTGTTTAATCATTTTTTACTTTGTGTTAGTGTATTGATTTAATAATGTCCTAAAAACTATTTTAAGATTTTTTGTAAATATTTCTATTTCTATTGAACGCATTTACAATTGTTTTAAATTTGTTTCACAAAAATTAAAATCAATATTTTTCTAATAAATTACCTAATTGAAAAATTGTATTGAGCTAATAATGTATTCCATGTTAAAATAATTGTTCACAAATATGTATATTTAATTGTTTTTCTACGATATAGTAAATAAGAAATATTAATTTTAAATAAGAATGAAAATGTATGTAAAGAATGTGATTAGGTTTGTTAGAAAGTAATTTTATTTTATTTTTTACGTAGACAAGTTTTAAAAGTCAACGTTTAATGACATTAGCGTTTTGTATAAATGTGACAACTGGATCCCACCTCAAATATTGGTATTTTAGTTTTAAATGAATTTCTTGTTAAAGGTGTTTTGAAAAAAATGAAAAGAATCTCAGAGTTCAAAATATTTGGTAAAAAAAAATTTAATTCAATTTAATGCGTTTAACTGAGTTATAAAGTAATTTGTTGAGTAAATAAGTTACGTGATTAAAACAAAATGCATTGGAATCAAAAACATCAATCTTGTATGGAGGGTCATTACACAACGTGGAGGGGTGAGAAAGACGAAAGATTTTTCTGTTCCAATCATGTGGTTACACTGGTTTTGTATGCGCTCATGTCTGTGTTCAATGATATCTCATGGTAGGACCTATTTTGTATTCAATTTTTTTTCTGGAATTCTATTTTGATAAATAACCACTTGTTTTGGTATTTTTGGATTTGCCTCTTTCGTGTTTATGCCGCATCGCGCCCAGCGAATGTTAACATTTTTTATTTTTGATATCGTTCCCGACAATTTTGTTCTATATAGGTACTAATTCGGTTTTGTTTTAATAGTTTAAAAGAAATTCTACATTTGTTTTATTCAAACATTGGTGATGTCGAATTGAAATTTGCGTTCATAGTGTTTTATCATCGAGCACAAATTTCGATTAACTGTTGTTAACCATATTGTGTTCGACATTCCTATGTATATATATGTATACAAATTTTTATACAAATTTAACGTTTGATTTTAAAGTAAATGAAACAATTCGATGTTATTTGTGGCTTTTAACAGACTAGCAAAGGAAAGTGTCCAGAAACATCTAGACCGGATTCAACTATTAATAATTCTGCGACGACTGTGAACGTTACACACAAACAACCCAATATGAGTAATGTCGATGATCAAAGTACTGACAGCAGTAGTGGTAGTGGCAGCGAGTCTGAAGAGGACTTTATCCAGGGTACTCCTGATAGATGTCGCGTATCGTAAGGGTCTAATTTTTATTTTTATTTCAAATACGCATATTCATTACTTAACGTATATTAACCACTTAACTTTCATATTTGTATATTGTATTTTTACCGTTTTCAGTGACCCTTTCAGTTGTAATCAGAAAAATAAAAGAATTTTTCTCACGTATACCAACTTGGATACAGATGATGACTTAAATATCCTGAGGGCATTGATACGTTTGTTTGATATACATGCTAATACAACATGGAGCGAAAGAGTGACGCACTTAATTGTGAAAACTGCAGATGATGGTAGTTGTCTTCGGACAAAGAAGTATTTGAATGCACTCTTGTCTAATTGTTTTATCGTTACTTTCGAATGGGCCAAAGACTGTTTGAGTACAAAGACTTTATTGCCAGAGGTATTACTTGCACATCTAATTTCATGACTTTGCGGTGTCATTTATTTTTTTAATGTTTTTCTTTCGTATTCTCGTTTGTTGTTGACAAAAGGTGGATTATATGCCGCGTGATAAAACTGGCGAATCATCTTCAATGGTATCATGGCGAGTCGGAAGAGGCATTATTGATTCACCAATGGATTGGACTAGTAAATGCATTTTGTACTGTCACAATTCTGTGATGAACAACGATTTGTACACAAATATTATAGTAAGACTCATTTTGCACACGACATTATTGTTTGTCGCCATAAAAATGTGTAGTTAACGTCCGTGTTGTTCTCCTTTGTCAGTATTGGGCCAGAAAAGGTGGTTTTGTGTTGGCTACTGAAATGGAAGAATTTAAAAGCAATGAGTTCAAAATGCGTATCATATTAGCTGACACACCTCGTGTAGGCTGCAGTGGTACTAGGATACCCAACGAATCAGAAGTCATGAGTATGAATAAAATATTTTTGTTTTTTATATTGTGTTAACATCTCGTTCCGTAGTAATTTTATTTGAATCTTGTTTTTCTTCTCTGTTACAGCTTGGATGTATAATTACAAGGCTGTGACATTGTTTGTAGATTGGTTCTTAGAGTGTTTGTTTAGATACAAATTCATCGAGATCGGGCCTGCATTCCAAGTTGTGAAACTTGATCCAAGTGTGTCCGATTACACTGATATGGACGAATCTCTGTTCGAATTTTTAGTACAAATGAAAAACGATTGATAAATCGTACGTTTGAAATGCATTCATAAACGTTCGAATTTTTCATAGTTTAGTTAATGTCATAACTGTCATTAAGTGTTCATTATTTTTTTGGATTTTACGCCATAATTTGTTTGTATAATTAATTCTAGAGTATTGAGTAAAACGCATAATCAAAAGAAAATTTGATTGTTCGTGAGTTGATGATTTTGTTGTCAATTTACAATTAAATATCAAGAAAATTGTAATTTCGATCAATTTATGAATAGAATGCAGGTTATGCTATTCATATTTTATAATGTTGATTTAAAAAAAGTGATATTCGATGAATTATGACAATGTTTTTTCTTTGTACATAATAAGAGAGAAAATAATTTTTTAACAAACAAAATATTGCAACGCCTTATGTTTTCAACAATTATCTTTTACAATCGATCCAAATTATGATTAAATAATTCGAACTACTTTGTATACCCAATCTATCAATTTTTGTAATACAAAACAATAGACGTTGCTTGTAAGTTTTCCTGAATGATTTATTATAATTTTAATTTGTTCTTATTTCGCCCGAAATGATTGGAGCTACTTGTACCAATTAATGTTCTTATTTAAAATGATTAATATTTGAATCCATTAAAAGATTTTCTCCTTATTGTATTATCATATACATTTATGATGATTTATGTATTTTGTTTTTTCGTTAAAATAATTACACGATTTATATGTGTTTTAGTTTTAAGTTGCGCAAAAATTACGCTTGTACCTTTATAATAATGTTTTATGAACTGATTTAATTATTTATTTATGTTTTTTTCTTGAATAAACTGATCTTAATTAACGGAATTTACGGTTATTTGTAATTTTTTTTGTAAACTAATTAAATAATCCGCGACTTGTTGCGATCAATTACATAGTTGTAAATATATATTAAAGTGTTAATGGTTGGCAGTTTTTTAATTCGTTCGTAGGGGGAAAAAATTGTCGAATTTTCAAAAAATATACGCGTATATATGTGGAAAAAATCCAGACAAAAATATTGGAATAGTAATTGGAGAATGGCAGTAGAAGTTTTTTTATATTTTGAGCACAAATTTCGACTATTGTTGGGAATTTGTACAATTTTGGTCGTGTAAAACGAGAAGACGTTTCGATTTTACGGACGAATTATCGTTTCGCGTATATTGAATGTTTGCCGTCGTCGTTGCCATGAAAGTTCACCGTCGTATACGGCGATGGCGGTGGAGCGTTCGTCGTCGATTTATAAACGAAAATTGGGAAAATATGTATAAGTACACGGGCGAATGGTATTGGAAATGGAAGAGACGTGTGCGCGACGCGCGCCCACCGTCCGTACGTTTTATTTACAAAAGAAAATTACAAATAACGAAACGAGTCGCGCGTCCCGTCGTAAACCCAAGTGATGAGTTCATGGATAACGCGTTCACTTCGTGTCTAAAATCTAAACTACACGCCCGTACGGAGCAGAATAGTTCGCCGAACGGTCGACGATTTTGTTCGCCGCTGTCCCCATTCCCATTGTTGGCGCAATGGTCGTCGGTGCGCGTGTGGTAGGGGAGGGAAGGGACGCGTACACCGTCTCGTGCGTACGGGACACCCCCCGTCCGACATCGTTCTCGTTCGACGAACAGCCCCGGGGACGCGCGGCGGCACTGTTACAGACGCGTGTCGCGCGCGGATCCGCTAGTCCAAGTCTTTGTTGGTACCGTTCGGCAGGGCTAAAGACAACAGGCCGCTTACTGCGAACAAACAAATACGCGACGTTAGTGAACGAATATATACCGCGGGAAGAAACCGTCCCCAAAATTAATAGTCACGGAACCAACCACCGTACCTCGCGGGTGTTCTCCTCCGTCTCTCACAACGGCGCTCTGGCCACCAATCTCGGGTATCCCTTTTTCTTCCTCGTCCTTCCGACTCTACAGGGTCGACCATCCTCGTCCTAAACCTCCGTGGATCTTTCGATCCCCCTTTTCCCCCTATTATCACCACTCGTACCAGCCTTCTCATATCACATTGTATCCACCTCCAACCAGGGTCTTTCGCGACAACTCCATTGTCCTCGTGTAATATGAACCACCCATTTATCACTCGTTCGCTCCGCAATTGACACTACACACACACACACACACTTATGGTCTCCCTTCGTGTCATATTCGTTTAATCGGTTCTTATATCTCTCTCCCCTTCGTTCCGCTACTATTTATCGTTCGTCCTCCAACATCATTCCTCGTGTTCTCACGATAAAGACTTGGGTGAAGAAGACTCGAACAGTCCGAAGTGTAACCACAACATCGCCGGTTCACGTGACCGCTCCGTCGGCACTCGCATTTCACTACTACCCTTGCCGATCTATTCTAATCCCCAACAGTTCCGCGGTGTTCTCTCCGGATACTGTCGTTTTCGTTGTCCTCTTCGTCCTAGTAAAACCACAGTCGTCACAGCGCGCGTACAGACCGCCCCCCCTACACATTCGTATCGTACAAAACGGTCGGCGTAAATGTTTGCAGTCGACGACTGGACGAATATAAAAAACCGCCGTTTCTATTATACGCGCGCTTACTTATCAACAGCGAACTGAATATGATGATGAGCAGGATGCAATGCGAGTCAATGAGCAATCCGAATACGATGTTGGCCAACAACGATCCGAGACGACCGAAAGTCGACGACGCCGCTGCCGCCATCACTCTGCGGGCGTGCCACATACCGGAACGAGTGTCCGTTTAATTATTCGTTATATTCCGCTCGCCTAGTCCCGTGTATATAACGTCAACCGTCCGATTCGGCGGCCGTACGGTCGAAAATCGTCGGCCGTTTTCAATCGTATTCGTTCGTCCCTCGGCGGACCAGACGGTAAAAGACGCGGTTCCGTACGTCGTTCGAAAAAATTATTGGTCGCGGTTTCGACGAAAAACGAATTCGTTTACCCACGCGAACCAACGAACCCTTCCGACCGATTTATTTTACTCTACGACGCGACGTAACATATCGCGAACGCAGCGGACCGTTGATGGGGAAAGAGTCGTCTAAACGACTTAGCCCGTCACCGGTGCCAAGCCACAAGTCGGTCGATATTATTGCACAGGTGGTGGTTGCTTGAGGCGAGAGTGCACACGTGCCGCGCCGTAGTTACGCGGCCTTTGGCGCAACGAAATTTCCCGCCCTTTGTACTACCTACCGTTAAGCGCCAAACCGGGGCGGTCTACGTACGAAATTTCCAAGTTACGCGACGATAATCTTTCCTTCGTATATATGTGACCGACAAAACACGAAATCGGGCTAAACGCGAATCAATTGAATCTAGAAAGCGGATCGAAGGATCGAGATTTTGCGAATTTCGAAAAAATACCGACGTATCCGATTCCGGCATCGGACCACCCCACTCCCCCCTATATTGAAGCCGTGTTTGGAAAAAAAGTTGGCCTCGGATTAAAAATATCGTTTTTACCCAACGACGTGAACGACGAAAGCTTTGCAGAAAACGAAATCGAGATTGAAAATGCGCGAACGGAAATAGGGATAGATTAACGAAATCGGTAATTCGAACGGAAGCGAGATGGGAAAATAAAATTGAAAACGGAAACGAAAATCAAAGACGCGTGGCATTTTCGTTTCGTGTTTTGCCCGTAACGTGTGTATACGAATTTCATTTGTACGTACACGAAGAATACGGACGTTTTAGCGTTCTCAACGGAAATCACGGGCGTTCGCGAATCGCGTCCTAAACGTCTCCGCGCTTCAACAATCGTCCTTCGGGTCACCTTTAGCTATACCGCGCCGGGTATCGGAGGGACGTCATATACACCGAATTACGGCCGTTACGAGTCGGATACATATGTACGCGTGTATACCTCATGTTCGTGGGGAATAGGTCGACCATGATGCACAGTAGCACGCTGATGCCCAGACTGCTGAACGCCTCGAACAGGCACGACAGGATGAGGTTTTGCAGCGAGTTCTTCACGAAGTACAACGCGGCCGTGCCGACGCCGGACACAAACAGACACATAACTGCAATCGGAGGGTCAACACCGTCGTTATCGTCGCCGCGGGACGCTTGTCCGGCGCAATGGACGACGCGTGTTTGTTCGGTCTTCAATCGCCGACTTTTATCGGGCGGTTTTACGGGAAAAAGTCGACGGAACGCTCGTTTTGGTAAAACCGCCCGTGGGAACGATTCGGACAAATACCCCCCCCTCCGGGACGTAATTATTAATTTCCGTTTTTTTTTTTTTTTTTTTTTTACAAATCGGCGCGCGGGACCGAAATTGCCGTGGAAACGCGAGAAATTCCGGGGGGAAGGTGTCTGCCGGGCGAATACACGTTCCACGCGTAATATTGCTACGGATACTGTTCGGCGAACGCGTCGATTCGTAATCGCGCGCGTACCCGAGAGTGTCGGCGGCTGGTCCCGGATTTCCATTAACGGACATGGGCGTAATATCTCGAAACGGAAATTAATAACGAACGGTACCCTAACTACCGTAATCACTTCGTTACGCCTCCTCGTACGCGATTACGAAATTCGAAATTGACGAGGTCCCGGCGTTATATAAGGGTGTAGCGGCGTTTCGCGCTAAACGTGTCCAAAACAACCGAGCGGCTCCGTCCGTAATGACGGAAACTCGCGCGCCTTGTTGTATACGCCCCCAAAATAAAACCGGTCTTACGAACCGATAAAATGTACCGTGTCGTAAGCACGCGGCGTAAAGGGAAACGAAACGAATACAAAACGGCGGGTTTTCACCTAAGAAAAACTTGGCTCCCAGCTTGTGCACGCACAGCGGCATCCACAACGACGTGGGTATACACGCGACGCCGATCCACAGGGTGTGCGTGTACACGGATACGCCGACCTCCGACCCGCACAAATCGGCCGTGTTCAGAGCGCCGTTGTGTTCAATGTACACCGACGACACTTGGCACATGGACACGTCCTTGCCCGGCTGCTGCTGTTCGAACTTCTCGAATCTGTTGAACAACTCCGGGAACCACAGCATCAGCGTGCAGTAACTGTGTACACGACACACGACCAACGTGTTTATACGCAATATATACAATATAAGAGGGATGGGAAGGGGAGGGAATATAAGACCTTAATAAAGGCCGAAATTTACGTTCGGCGCGGCCAACGTTAATAATACGTTAATAATAAACGTTATTATACGAAAAACAAAGAAACCGGTGGCGTTTTATAATACGACTTTTTCGGGTTTACGTTTCGGGCGCGTAACGTGATCGCGTCCGCGGCGGCGCGCTTTCGTCACAAAATAAGGTACTTTTTTCGGTTTTGCGAAACGTCCACGGACGTTTCCGTCGGTTATATTCGAACCCATTCGATAGTATCGCTCCCCTCGGTACCGTACGTCGAACGGTTTAAAAAAACCCCCCCCGATTACGTACAATATATATATATATATATATAAGAGGAAAACGGGGCCGAAAAATACGCCATATACGATTTTTACGATCACGTCACTTACATCTCGGGGTTCACCGCGTATACCGTTTGCCAACTGTACCGATAAAACCGCGGTGTTGACTTTTAAGATTGACGTAACGGCAATATCGTCGCGCGCGTTTATACGAAAATGAAAAAAAAAAAATCGTAATCGGCCAACGCACCTGGAGGTCAATCCGAATTGTATAAGACACGTGAGTACCGTGTTCTTCAGGTGCGGCGGTTTGAACATCTCCTTGGTCTGATACCATATTTCGTACAACAAGTTCTTGAGGTCCTTGGGCGTTTTGACCGTTTTCATGCTGCGCAACGACCGTTTCGATTGTATGCTGATCACGCTGCACCGGACTTCGTTCTCGATCAGACTCCGTACCTGAAACGCCATGTAAAACGGACGAATTGTCCGGATAACTGAGGGCGCGCGCGCGCGGGGGGGGAGGGTAACAAGCGTGTACAATTATTTCGCCCGTTGCGGTTTCGGGCGGCGTTTTCTTTTGCGAAGAAAATTACGCGGTCGTCGTCGGACTCGGTTGTACGCGCGTGCACAGCCGACGAAACGTTTCGGCATGTACCGTCTACCGGGTTCGATGTATAAAGTCAGCGGGACGGTGGTCGACTATTACGCGCGTTATCTGTTCCTACGGGACTAGACGTACATTATTGTCGTCGTCATTACGGTACCGTAATTATTCGGCTTTTGTAAACTGGTACCACCGCCGTACAAAAGGGTAAGCGAAACCGTTGTTACGGTCGATTTTAAATCAATTATTCGGCGATGGGCGGGAACGGTTACCGTCCGAATACGTTTGAAAACGCCGCGTTTGTTACTTCGCGACCGCCGTGGACCGCCTATCGTTATCGCGTATTATCTGTTTTTCGAACGTCGATGTCCGGTTCGTCGTACCGGATACGCGTCCTCGGGCTCGCCCGTGTTCATCGTGTAGATCCGTTTCAAACACTCGAGCGCCTCGTCAAACTCGCCGCACTCCAACAGGAATTTCGGGCTCTCCGGGAAGCGGGTCAGCCACAGGGCCAACAGGATGCTGGGCAACGAGCACAGCGTCAGGAATATGTTCCACGAAGAGTACCGGAACACGCTGACCGTGTACGCGGCCTTCAGAGGGATGACTCCCCAGGCGATCACTGTAAACAGGCGAAGGACGTTCGGTAAAATAATCCGGCCGACGTAAATAAAGATGCCGCCTTAATAACGGCAAAGGGCGAAAATTGTGTACGTAGCGTAGCGTACGAGGCGACGCGCGAAACGACGAATTGGATTCGTTCCCTCCCCCCCCTGG
The DNA here is from genome assembly GCA_025469175.1 of Geopemphigus sp. TES_GeoC_2020. Lineage (NCBI taxonomy): Eukaryota > Metazoa > Arthropoda > Insecta > Hemiptera > Aphididae > Geopemphigus > Geopemphigus sp. TES_GeoC_2020. The sequence goes on from JAIPRN010000207.1 coordinate 13,757, forward strand.
ACAAAGCTACGACCACTCAGAAATTCGAGGATTTGATAATTTAATTTTGACCGACGGCCGATAACTAATCGTATTTTTTATTATTAATTGGTCGTTCCCGTTTCTAACTCTGGCACATATTCGCAACGCCCGAGTTTTACCGATATTTACTCGTACGTACGTATACGAGGTGTGTTCAAAAAATAAAAGACATTTTCTTTTTTTTTTTCGAAAAAAATATTTATTTATTGGTCTACATCGGCGTTGTCTCCTTCAAAGTAATCGTCCCCATTATATATTATGCACTTTTCCAATCTCCGAAACACTTTTCAAACTCGATCTTTGGGATAGCCTTTAGCTTTTTCAGCGGTACGCTATGCTTGTAAAACGACGGCCGTTTTAGGGTCTCTTTACATTCGGAAATAAAAAAAATTCGCACGGAGCGCCACGTCTGGCGAATATGGAGGAGACTGTTCGACCGACGTACGATCGCGATGGCACGCAACATGGTCGTTCGCGCAACGTGCCGAAATCCCTTCGACGAAACTACGTAAAATAATAATAACGCGCGCGCGTAATCCGTCGGCCCAGGTATGATCGACGGGTTGCTACGAACGAGCGTAAATACTCTTCTATTACAATTCCGGGACGTAACGGGAAAACTAAAAGAATACCGACACAATTTTCTTAAAATAACGGCGTAAACCTAGCGGTGGCTAGAATAAGAAAAGAAAAACGAAAAATTAAAACGGACGCTCCGTATCGTAGTCGGATATCGCGTTTAATGTTATACCAGACTATTAATAATGTCGCTATAGAGTTACGTACGTGGCAGTAATATAATGCCGACAGTCCAAAACATTTCCAACCACGATAGCACTTTTTCTCTGTAGATTTTCGGCTGAAATTCGCCTAAATACGAAAAACAAATGCCCAAGTATCCGGACACCCTGTAAAAGCGGTACATTAAGTTAGCACGCTTTTTTCGAATTATAATCGTTACGCTTATATATATACACGTAATATTGTGTTAGCAAATCACGATCAAATTAATATATTTTTTATGACGGAACGCGTTACGGTCAGCCAAAAATAATGTCGCGATTTTTTCCGATTAAAAACGACGTAGGGAAACGATCGTTCGAAATAATTCTCCAATCACGTTCGAGTAATACACGACCACCACGTCGTAATTACGAATTTCGTTCGTCTAACGCGGCACGATGACGGATCTGTCCCGGCAACAAAAGCCGAATATGGCCGCGACGGAAACGAAAACGCAAAGTATTTTCGTAACGGTGTCGTCTCTCGTAGAACGGCGACCGGACTAAAACTGGGCACGGGCTGTTTTCGCCTTTATTCGACGTAAATTATTTTCGGAAACGCGACGACAGTATGTCGTTTTCGTGAGTTCATAACGCGGTATTTTACGGAAATACGGTCTCCCGCTAACGTGGCGGTTTTGTGTAAAGTATAAGAAAACCGAATTACGTAATGTAAATAATTGATTTCGTTTCGAACGCGACGCGGGTTTTTAATTAACGCGAACTACGAGAAAACAATTGGTTCCATTGGCGTCATTCGGCGGCGCACGGTTTTCGGTGCGGCGTGTTTACGTGTCGACGTCGATTGTTGCGCTCACCCGAAACCGCTGAAGAAACGGCAAAACAAGAACGGCCAGAAGAACGTGAGGAAGCTGGAGATCATACTGAACAAACCGTCGACCAGTAGCGCCGCGATCAGAGCCTTCTTCCGCCCGTGCATTTCGGCTATACATCCCCAAAAGTACGCCCCGAAGAGCATGCCTGCGAAACGAAATAAAAACGGAGCGTATTCGGCGAGTGTAAATCTATCGTTATATATTTATATCGAAAATCGATCGCCGCGAGCAAACGAAAAATACCGCGTAATCGTCAGATATAATAATTACACGTTCTAAGTATAAATCGTCAATAAATGAGAGGCCGGGTAGGCCGATTTTCAAAACGGGCCCAAGCGGCGAACGTTACGACGTTTCTAATTTTGGAATTTTTCTATAGGAACGAGCAAATTTATGTATATATTATTTATCGTGGTCGTATGTCGATATTTTGTCGACTAAAATCCAAGATAGTCGAACGATACCATCCGTCATTGACGGAAAAATGTCGTTGATTGTTCATACTTGAAACGTTAACGTGAACGATATTTTTAATCGATTTTCGTCGACGGAACGAAAGTGATTGGAGACCGACGAACGTGTCGCATCACGCGAAGCAAAGAAACAAAACGTGTAGTCGAAATTATTACGGCGAAAAATAGCGTAGTTTATCGAATCGTAAACGACACACCGTCGCCGACACTTACCCAACAACGGTACGGCGTTCAACAGCCCCTTGTCCAAGGAACTCAGGCTGAAGTCGCATTGGGCTGACGGCAGTACGAAGGAGACGACGCTCATCGATACGGCGCAGTTCATGTAGATAAGTCCGCATAGCGCCAACAGGAAATAGTGGAACTTGCCGAATTCTGTAAACGAATAATTGAACGAAACGCGCCAATGACAACAACAGCGTAGATTCCCGATAGAAATGAAACGGTTCGTTAAACGTAAAAGAATACCGTACGGCGCGGGGCCGAGCGATGTTTTTACCTGCGCACGTTATGGCGTGCTCGAAAATTAAACCATTGTCCAGGAAATCCAAACCTACGAAAACAAAACAAAGAAAACAAATTCATTAAGCGGACGGGCCGTTGTTATTATTATTAGGCGCGACGGACGACGCGGTCAGAATTGTATAGCGCGTCGGGGCAATTGAACGCGATCGTTAATTTGGAGGCGATAAGATCCGCGACGACGACGGAACGCTTCGTTAATATTCGATCAATGATCGTTATACAACGCCGGCGGACCGCGCCGTTAATTAAAGGGTTTTGGAACGCTGGGGATTCGGTCGACCGCGTGTTCCACAATTTTCGGTTTGTTTACGATCGCGATGTAGGCGATAAAAAAGGCGACGAAACGTTGTTGGGCGACCGCCCGGTACGCGCTGCACGCGCAAACGACGTTCATTTCCGACGACGTTTTATACTACCGACATTTTTCGTCCGTAATTGACTCGAAACGATTACGTACACACGCGCGCGCACACCCGCGGGCGCCGCCGTATATTTATACTACTACGCCGTTTTCGTCGACGTCGGTACGGTGTTTCTTTAACGGAGATTTTATCCGCGCGATCTCGGCGAATTGTCGACGAAAATCATCTCAGGGATGTTCCGCGATTGTATAAATATACGAAAGCGAAGTAGTAAATGTTTCGATACATAATTGTTTTCTATTATCGTATTATTTTTTTACAATATACGACACCGACAAATCGACTCTTACAAATGAATCTAATTCGGGCACTAATATTTCGCGCGTTTAATTAATGTAAAAACGAACTTATGTATATGCAAGACACGCGCGCGATTACGTGCGTAATTTCAATCGTCAAACGTAAACGTTTATTTACATTTATAACGTCATCCTACGATTTCTTGCAACGTACATTTGTCGTTTCTACATTGCTACGTTTTCAATTTAATCGGGAACAAACAGCGATTAAAGTATTACCTATTTATGAACATATATATATATATATATATATATAAATACGCGTTTTATGGACGATTAAATTATCGGTGCGTCACTAATTAAGCGGTGCGACGTTAAACAAATGTTTGGATTACACGATACTTTTCGAGTGTTCGAGGTATACGATAATTTCAGTTTACGGAGGACTTAGTGCGCGGGTACCGTTCGCGTGTGGCAACTAATTCGTAATTGTGCGGGAAAAATACAAATCGTAGGACGCGCGCGACATTTATCGCCGAACGCGAGAAACGCAACGTGCACGCCATTTTTTGGACGAGCAAAAAATATCGAACTGAAACATGAAAAACGTACGGAGATCATTAAATATATACGGCCGCGCGTTACGAGAAAAAAGCGGAAAAAGAACGCTCGGTTGTATATATATATGACGTTACGTGTTTCGAACGTAAAATGTAGGTTATCGTGGGATACGAATGAAACTCGATGAAAATAATAAAATCATTACGTACTCGAGTGTTCTGCAATCTCGATATATACATAGGTTACCGTGTTGCGGTATATGTCAATGTCGGTATCGAGAAAAAATATTGACTTATGCCCGCGGCGCGGGTCCTTCAGATATGATGAAATTACGGTCGGTAGCAAAAGCGGTCGAGGAAAAAACGCGTCGAATCGCTCGAGAATGGAAGAAAACAATATATATTACGTGCGTGTGTGCGGGTGCGTGTACACCCTAGTCGCGGGTATATAAGCGAATTTCGCGAAACGCCGACGATATTTTTATAGTTTATCACCAGGGAAAAAAATGACGAACCGGTGTCGTAATCGATCCTTCGATTCGGCAATAATGGTGAAACGACAACCCGACCGTTTGAAAAATACGGTTTTATATACGCGTGATAAAGTACCGCTAAACGTGTAGGATTTGAAACTTCTTTGTATCGTGCGCGTCGCGGACAAATCGTATTTACTGTCATTCGTCGTCTGCCCGTGACGGGTAAACGCGTAAATATTGCGCGCCGTCGTCCGAATGCCGGCGAATGTACACTTCCCCGTCGTGTTGTTCGGTACTTTATAGCGGACGGACGTTTTGACGAGAAAGCGAAAACATTTGATTCCCGAGACATTTTAGTTACGTCGAAACTCGCGACGCTCCAACACTTTTGCAACCTGCGCGCGTATACTATATTCGTATAATAATCGTTCCGCGCCCTTGTCGTTCGCGTACGCGCGTAATTTTTAACGGAATAAACCCCGTTCGGACGCGCGTAATACCTTTATTATAGTTCAAAACGTTATCGTAGAAAACTCGGGCTCGAATAGAATGGGCGCATCGGTTCGAGGGAGATTGATTTTTTTGGTTTAAATATTAAGTACAAGTGTTACTTGTATCGTACCCATATCGTTTGTTAAACAAGGGTGTAGATTCGACCGTTGATTTTAGTGTATACTCGAGATCGTATTAACGATATTAATTACGAAACGATAATAAGAAACGATAATTCGATCTCGGTAAACGAGTCGAAAATCGAAAAGCGAAAACGAAAATTGTTTTAATTCGAAGGAGAAAAAAAGGCTTCTCGCGTTCGTTCTAAATCCGACCAGAAAAACGTACGCGCGCGACCCATTATTCGAAACGTATTATTTATAAACATTTTCGTTCGGCAACCGAGGTTTTTTCGAGGCGCGTACCTGCCGCCGGTCGTGCGCAATCGTAAAATGACGACGATTCGCAAACAATGTCGATCGATTACATAAGCTTACTAGCGTAAGCGTTATTTTTCGTACCGAAGTAATTTGTTCGACATTTAAACACGACTACTAACGCCCGGCGGTAAGTGCGAACGTTCGAATTCATGATCGACTTTAATCGTGATTATTTATCCCGTAAAATAGTTCAAAAACGATCGTTGGCGAGAATAATCGGATTTTTGCGTAGAATCGCGCGTACGACCGAAATAGCTCAAACCGATTCGATTAAGCGGTTCGTCGTACAATTTTCGATTAATTTTAAGATTTCGCGCTACATAATATACATTCGGGAAATAGAAGCGACCTGTGCCGAATCTACGGCGTATCGTAACATAAAATATTACCCATATTACGTCCCCGGTGTTTGGTGAGTGTACGATACGAGTTTCCGCATATAGATGAACCAAAAGAATCGACGGACAAGTATCGGTCTTAACGTAATATAATTAAAAGAAAGCGAAATAAAAACGATCAAAATCGTGTAGAACGTTTTACGTTTGGCACATACACGCGCGCGCGCCAAGTGTTCACAAAAATCGACACTTTTAAAATATTTACGTTTTCGGTATATAGAAACTTTTTGATTTTCGGTACACGCACAAATCCACTAACATACGCGCGCGCACACGTACACACACACACACACACACACACACGAGTGCGATAAACAAAACGGACTTGTTCGATCTTCGTGTACCGTGTATGCTTTTATATATATATATATAATACGTGTATACCACGTTGTGGTCGATTGTCGTCGCGTACGATACAATTTAATAATGTCGCGTCGTCGCGCGTATTGCCAAAGACCGATAGACCGGGCGGACTTAGATAAAAAAAAAAAGAAGAAAAAAATCGCAGCACACGGCGGATACGACGGCGATCGAGGCGGACGGCGCGACAGACGAGCGCGTATTTACGCGTGGAAGGGGTGTACGGTTATTACGCGCGTACGATAATGCATACGCTATCGTCTACGAACCACGACGACGATTCCGTCGCGTTTCGGAATTTCGATTTTCTTCCACGCGTCCCTCCCCACCCCCATGTATTACGTACGGAATCGACGGCCGGTGGCGGCCGAAATTCCCTTCCCCCCCCCGGACACCCCGAGGTCGTTCAAAATTCGTCGCCTTCGGGGCCCGTTTTCGTTCCCGTACACCGTACGCGTCGTCCCGCGACATGCGACCACCCGAATCCGAGGAAACGGCGACGGTAATATTCGCCCGGCAATTCCTCACCACCGAACGATGAAACAAAATCGCCATCGGTGTCTCGAGATCGAATTCCGTCGTTTTACGATACACCGTAACGGACGATCGCAGGTAAACACAATAATGTCCCGTTATACAGCGCGTTCGCGGTCAAAGCCGAATAACGTTTTCCCGTGTATACGAATATATATATACATATAAGTGCATTATTACGTAATTCGCCGGACGTTGGTACGAAATCAACGGTGCCGATGAAAACGGGAGGGGAGACGCGAGTGTGATAATTTTTGGAACTTATTACATAAAACAAGACCGGAGTTTTCGCTTCTCGCGAATATATATTATTATTATTATTAATGTTATCTTTAGCGGTACGTAATTTAATTACTATATATTTTTAACTTAATCGCGTTATTCCTCCGTTCGATTGATAATAACGTATATTGTTGACGCGAGTTGGGTGTCTTATATATATAATATACGCGTATTTAGATTAGTACTTATGTTCGACCGTATATGGGAGGATTACGACGAACAATTTTGACAAAATAATTCGCTCGACGCGAAATCGTGAAATATAAATAAAAGTAAATACGACGCTCTACGCGCATAGGGGGGAGGGGAAGAGAGCGATTCGATGACGGCGACCGTGACGTTAATGTTTCGATATTCCACTTAGCCGGGAGCTTTTCGGATTGAGTTAACAAGTGTCCCCGTAGCGGATTTTAAACGTATCGACACACGCGATATAATCGAATGAACGCCACGGGGACGGAGCTTATCCGTTTTTTGTATACGATCACGGTTTTTTAAAGAAATCACGTTCGCGTTTTGGTTTTCGGTCGGTTTTACAGAGTAATAATTAATACGCGCGTTGAATAATACGACTTACGAGTGTACGGAGTACGTGAACGGGCCGCGGGGAGATACGAACACGGGTTTATCATGACGAACGAGCCAAAAGACTAGATCTTAATCTCGCGTTAGAGTCGTTTCTCGAGCGTTTCTCCGCGGCTGCTGTTTTTCGGAGCGTCGCGAACGATTTTTTTCCCCCGAAATTACGTGGTACGCGACGTAATTTTCCTGTAATCGTTCAAAATGTATTATTTTTAACCGCCGACAAGAATTTTCGACGATCGAACGGACGTCATTACAGAGCACTGTTACGAGTTTCGAAGCTTAAAACAACGTATAAACGAAACTATTAACACGTTCACGGTAATATCGCGTTCGGTCGTGCACGGCTTGTTGGGCTGTTGCGGCCAATGAACGTTGTAGTTTGGGAATCTACGCGGAATCACGCTTCGTTCAATATACTAAAACCGCTGGGAAATTAAATCTACGATAACTATTCGTTTAAATGTAACACTTTATTATCGACGTAAACATTTTTTCATACCGTTTAAATTAATTTTAAGCAAACATCGCGCACGATAGCATTTACAAAATACAATAAGCAATGTTTATAGGGTCACGGTATCATTTTATCATTACTTTTATATCATATATATACATTATATATAAATATAATGTATACATTATAATTACTCTCGATTCGAAATTTTAATTAACGAACATTTTAAGTAAATATACGACGTATAATCGTTTTTTAGTTAATAAAACATTTATATAAATTGTACGGAAGATAACGGACCGCTACTATGGACGTCAAGGTTATAGGACAATCGCCTAAAACAAATTACGTACCCGATTATTTTAAAGCGAAATTCTAATTCGACACCTCGATAAATTTCCGAAAAAAATCGAAACGCTTCGGTACAAAATTCGTTTCGGAAAATGTTTAAAAAATCCGCGAAACGCCCTCCAATTTCTATATTTTCAGAGCGTGTAACGCACGAAAAACATAAGTATACCGTACGCGTTCTTAAAAGTTAGATAATTCAAGCCCCTGGGCAACGAAACGAGCGTTTTCGATTTTTGAAAAATCCACCCTGAACCGGCGCAATACGTCGACGGCTTTTGTAGGCGTTACGGTTTTTGTCGGTTCGTTTATTTTATACTTCCATTTTCGCCGCGGCGGAATGCGTGCGATACAATCGGAAACGATTATCGAATTAAAATTTTTTTAGCGACGATTTGACGGACGAAGTTATAGCGGCGTTAATGGATTTCCGATAGAAACAAAACGTGCGAGATATATTAATTCAATACGACTACGATACGTTTGTACGGTTTGGACATCCTGTCTCTCGAGGTTTTGAATTGCCATTATATAAGTTTCGTATTTAATACGCGCGTCCATTGATATTTCGTATTAATCTTTTACACGTGCTCGAAATGTATAAGCTATATCACGCACCGTCGTCGAGGACAAGATCGTTGACAATAGCGACGTCTCTTTCGATACAAGAAAAACCGACGAGAGTCGTTCTTGCGTTATTGACAATCGCGAACATACGTGGAGACAATATTACAGACAGCTCTATTGTATCGGATTGTCACGATAGTCGAACGCGCGTGTCCCCGTGTACTTGGCGGGTTGAGTTAGCGCGTAAGACCGAGGATAAAACGCGCGTTACCGTTTTCGTCGTTCCGCGAGCAAATGCGGAACGAAACGGCAAAACCGCTCCGGGACGAATCTCGTTTGGAGCGAACGCCGTTCGTTTATTGTCCGCGCGAACGATAACAACTCGGTATCAGGGGGAGGGGATGGGGGAATCCGACGTCATTTTTTATAAAGTTGTAACGCGCCTGGCCCAATTATCTGGGCTCGGTATACGGCTATTGCGCGCTCGCGTAAATAAATACGAACGCGAACAAAAGTCGAGAATGTAAATTTTTAATAATCTCTAATCCGTACTCAGAAATACGTGTACACACAATACGTAACACATTACACGCGCAACGTTCATATTTATTATATTCGTATTTATCGAAACGTCATAGCGGAGACGCGTCGAAAATGATTACATTTTTCCATTCCAGCGTCGTACGAATATGTTAAAACGTATATGATTCGTTTAAAAAGGAGGACGAACGACTAAAGGTTCGACCAGTTTTTACTTATCGAACAAAATAATTAATCGAAACCCGTTGATTTCGTGTCTTACGGTATTTCTCGTTTAATTAAACGACCGGCGCCGTAAAAATTACCTATCGTTCGATTAAATAAAATTTCACTTTGACGGTTTTCCATTATGGCTATCGAATCTTCCTACGTTGCGCCGCGCACAGCTATATACTACGTAATATATAAACCGCGTCACGTACGTGCCCTTTATTTTAGGGTCCGTCGGCAATTACGTACCGAAGTCATCTGTGTCCCGACGTTAATTATCCCATCGTCAGACTATCGACCGTTTAATAATTGAGTTGGTCGAAATTCGGCGCAACGTGATTCGAAGTATAAAGTACCAATATTCGAAAATATACATTCACAAAAATATACCAAACGTTGTCGTTTTAAGTGTTTCGAGTAAAATATTTATACATTATAAACTGATAATATATTACTTTTTTTTTAAAGAGTCATTTCGTCGCTGCGTATGTATCGTCTATTATTAGCGAGCGTTTGAAAAACAAAACCAAAATTTAAAACACGATTTTTGGTCACGTTCTGATTGGGTAAAACCGTTAAAATTTTTGTAGATATTTAAGTTTAAAACAACGATGATATTTTAAGCGATCAAAATTAAATTAAACAGTTTACGAATTAAACTTATTTTATTCCGTTATTTGCCCAAACACACTATTATTTCGTTATTTTTAGGTAGACACAAAACTACCGAGTTATATTCAAACGTTGTATAAGAAAAGACAAAGTTATCAAAATGGGTTTTTCTTTGATTTCGAATTTCGAAAGTTAAAAAATAAAATAAAAAGTAGGATGCTCTTGGCCGAACTGTCCGTAAATAACCTTACAGTAACAAAAAACTGTATATTATATTATTAATCACGTACGACGTGTATTGACCCAGAAACGACAAATTTGAAAACGGTTCACAATGGTTCGGATCATTTATGAAATACTGCCGGGACGGCGAGAGAAAAATCGAATTTCTACCCTTCTAAAAATGTTTTGTGAGTTTGACGTATTATAAATGATGCAAGTGTGTATATATTGCGTAATAAAATGCGTTCGCGACGGTGTATTCGTAGTTTTTTTACTAATAAAAAGTAAGTACTTATACATAATAAACTAGAACGTTGTTTGTATTATCTACATTAAACAAACGTCGAGCGAAAATTCGAGGAACCGCCGACGAGAGAAATAGCTCGGCCGAAATACATTTAAAATATATTTGAATTCGCCTTTAATTATTAAACGCGATTTTAATTCGAAAAAATCGAACGTTTTTCGTAGTTTAAAACACGTTCGTTCATAATCAAAAAACCACTTATCAAATAATAATTCCTCGTCGCCTATTTGCGTATTTCGCGGCAGTCGAGTAAGTTTAGCTTTTCGAATGGCTCGTACGCTATATAAACCTAGTTTTTTTCGTAAATGTCCCGACAAATCATAAGTATGGTTCCGTTAATCGTTTTTGTTTCGTTAAAATTGTCTCGAGTTTCGTAACTCGTGCAAATCGTATACGTTGCGCTTTCTTACGGTCGACGCAATTTGATATCGCTGACTATCGTCGAATTGATTACGTCACTCGCCAGTATAACGTTTCGTTAAAAATACTTCGGCCAACAGGTCGGTTAAAAAAATTCGCGTTCCGTTTTCCATTCGTAACGCACGTATCGAGATATTTTGGATATTTACCGTGGATTATAATTTCTTCATCGAACTCAATTTTCAGTTTAGTTAGCCTACTACCGAGATCGAATATAATGACTTCTGTTAGTTGTAACCCACATTTGCCCTTTTCGTATATAAACAATCGTATAGCAACGAACAAAAATCGTCGAAAAACCCCGGGAATCCTAACAAAAAAAAAAAAATCAAATAAATAAATCGCCGTCTAAAATGAAATATATCGCGTAAAAATGTAAAACCCGGAGTCGCGCGTTGCGTTTGTATACGTCAAAGCTTCGGACTCGAAGAAACGATATTTTCCCCGTAGAATAACGCCGTCGTATATTCGTAGCGGATAAATAAATAAGGAAGGCGAACGAAAATACACCGCGTTCCGAGCGCCGCCGGACTAATAAACTTCCCGGGCGTGCGTTTATTTATTCACCTTTCCGCGGCGAAACTCGGAATTTCACGTTACGCGCAGAGTACACCTGCTAATAACATTTCTAACCTAACCCGGTATCCCCGTAACGAAACATTTCGTGGTTTTGGCCGTACACTAGCGTCCTTGCCGTCGATTCGTGACCAACATCGGTTTTTTCGCCTGTACGAACAGTTCGTTTACGATACGATTTCATTAGACGGACGATGTTTCGTCGTTTCCGCTCCCGAAGTGTTTTTGTTTTTAGCCGTAAAACGATACCGGCGAACGGCCGTTTAATACGGTTAACGTATTGTATCGCCGTAATATCGATAAACTGAAAAACGTTAAATATTTCCCGAGCGACTAATTGTCGTACGCGTATGGCGTATGACGAATTTCAGCGCTTCGGGTATTAACGATGCAACCGCCGACGTTATTTAAAGTAATAAATATTGTTCTTCGTAAAAAACGAGAGACCATAAATTGCATTCAGTCGAGAAAAGCGATGTCAAAGCTGTAAACGGATTAAACTTATTTTATTGCGTGGTTTAGATGTCGAACACGTTTACGGCGCGTCTCTCGGAGATTTCGAAATGTCCTTCACGCGTCTTTAAAAAAACATTCAACCCGATTACGACGAACGTTTCGCGATAATCTCACCCGCGTATTTGATAATAGCGTAATACATCATAACGTCTAACGCGTCTGAAACCGAATAGATTAGCGTGTATACAGTTTTCGTTACGATTTAGTACTTCGGGATTTTAATTTACAATCGACCACCCGCGGAGCGCTTCGAAACTGCCGCGATTGTTTATTTTCGCGTACCGTAAATCGCGACCAAAAACACGAACGATAGTGAGATACGTTTTTTTTTTTTTGGTTGGGAGGTTTCGTCTATCTCGTTACATTATTTCGGTCAAATTATATTTACGATTCGAATCAGCGACGAAGAATACACGTCGTAGATACGATAACATATCCTCCGAAGGGAACAAAATTGTTATCGTATTACCTTAGATTCAACATTCCCTTTACGGACAATAATAAATAAACTGATCACGGGAATCGTTTTTGGCTTGGTTCAATGAAAACGACGATATCCGTATTGTAATAAAAACGTTTATATTCGATAAAAATTACGCGGATTTTAAGAAACATTTAATTGCCAGGCTCGCGTATATCTAATACAAATCAACTCAGAGAGAAAGTTTTCTGATATCTTCTGCAGTATCTGTTCACCGTCTCTTAAACCCGAAAGGTCGTCTCACTCGTGGAAATGTATTTCGTTAGTTGACTGCGCGTATGTTCTCATACAAATATATATATATATATACCTTGAGAATTTCCGATTGAAATCGCGGGTTTCCGTTAATGAACCAAAAAAACAGCGACGGTGAACGAGAGACGAAAATACAAAAACGCGCCGAACGAAGCGCGCGCCGGAGTTGTCGGGGGGAGAAAAAAATGACAATTGTTCGTGTACGTGCCGAAGCGCGTGGCTCGTCATCGTAACGCGACTACCCGTTTTCTTCGATCCGGAATCGACTTTGACGAACGTTTCGTTAAACGAATATCAATTACGTCCGTGCGCGCGGGTGGATCGGACGAATCGTTCGGCCCGCCGTATATTACGACGATATTTCCCGACGGTTAATAATAGAACGTCGTTGGGGTATATTTTGACGCCGTACGCCCGAGAACGAAGATATTTATTACGCGCGCGCGTTTGCAGGACGTAGGCGAACACGTATACAACGTGTGTTTGCACAAAGTACATGGTGTACATGGTGGCGGCGGTGCGCGAATACGTTAAGCAGTGCGAGCACGTAAACGAATTTATATATATATATATATATATATATTTTAAAACGTCGAAAACGAAACGACAATCGGAAAACACGAAAATTCTAATCGAATAGCGTGACATAAACACTAAACGGTGTGTGTGACGGGTATCGTTATTTTATACACACACGCCCATAAATATATATATATATACACGATACTTTTGGCGCGTTGGACCGCAAATAAGAATGGGAATGAGCGGCGGCGGGGGGAATCGTTCGGACGGGCGAATAAGAGAGAAGCACGTCGTCGCGTTGTGTACGTATTTCATATATACCGCGGGTTTTTATTCGTATTTATAAATTCGCCAAACGTCGCGGAACCAACTCCGACGTTTATTCGGGCGATAATTAATTTACACGATCCGGTAGGCACGAATTTCGCGTCGTTGAAACAACAGCTCCTGGAGACGAACGAAACGTAAACGTTCCCGTGAATGATTAAAAAACCCGTTTTATCGTTACCGTATTGTTGTAAAAAACGTTCGGCGACTTGCACACGCGAGGCACGCGCCACCGTACACTACTGAAGGTACCTAACTTCGTGCCTACGACGATTTACGACGTTACGACGCGTAACGTTTCTCGCGTCAAAATCGTTTCGGGAAATACGAGTAAATCTCAAGCGCGTACGACGAATACACATGAATATTATCGGGCCGGCGTAATTTCGGTGAACGTGGTGGCGCCAGACAATGAAACGATCCAAAGACGCGCCGTCCCGACGATTCGAAACGACAGTTGTTAGGCGTTGTACCGATTTACGCGCGAGGTTTAAGTTTAGGTTAAGGTTACTTTTGGTCAGTCTCTTCTGCACATCGTCACACACAAAACCGTCAATTTCCAGGTTTTCGGGGGTTTCCGAACTTGTCGTCCGTCCCATTATATTCATTTCATTCGCGCGAAACGTCGTTCGGCTTATTATTATCGAACAACGTCGACGACCAACCGGTTATTCGGGAACGTCAAAAACAAACACGACCAACGGCCGAGTGAATACGCGCGTTTCGTGTTTTGGTCGTGCCCCCCCCAGCCCGTCGACGGGGTTGCCGATCGATTTCCGTCGTGGTGGTGAGTCATCGTCGTCGGCGGCTACTAGGGGTCGTCGTCGGTATAATAATAATAATAATATACGCGAACGGGCGCGCGCGCGCGCCGCGTGTACGGCACGGTCTTTTGGACCGAATCGACCGCGGGCGGTTGGGTGTGTGTAGGTCGGTCGGTGGCGACTATCGATATTTTTCGTCCGTCCGAGCTGGCACAGGACCGACCAACCGACCGTATAAACGCACGCGGTGAAACGGTATCGATACGGTAGCGGCGGTGACGGCGGTGGTGGCGCGCCCGCGTACAGACGGTATCGGATCGATTGTTGCCGTTGTCGCGGGCCGAGAAGGGTCGCCGGCGACGGTGGCGGATTCAGTGTGCGCCTCGAGGGCTACGCGCCGTGTCATGAACGCCGGCGAATCGTACAAGGTGCTCGTGCTGGGCGACTCGAACGTCGGCAAGACGTGCCTGATGCACAGGTTTTGCGACGAGACGTACTACGACACGTACATATCGACCATCGGTAAGTCGGTCGTGAATAACGACGATGGTTTTTTTTTATATATAAATATTTGGTTACGAGAGGGACGCGAACCGAATTTTTCGAATAACAACGAAATTCGATAATAATTGCGACGAAAGTGTGTACGTGTGCTAACATAACCGGCCCGTATCTTTGGGGCACGGGACGAAAGTAAATCGTTACGTCTCGAGTCCGACGTTGCTCTCCCCTCTCCCCCTCGGGGGGGGGGTTCATTCATCCGGAGCGCCGTGTCGATGGTCAAATTTCGTCATTGACCACACAAAAATGTGTAGGTCCCCAGCTACCAGCCCGTGATATCCAAGCGTATCGCGCAGTTCTCGTTCCCGATGTTTTCGAAACCGCGATTGTTTTTTTACAAAAACCCCGACACGTATTCACGGTCCGTTAACGCCGATCCATGGAGCTGAAAACAACGGCGACGTGCCGTAGACGTATGTCTACCCCCCCCGCGCGAAAATTTGTAGGAAAAATTAATTTCTTACAAAACGCATATTTTTAGTCAATAAGAACGAAAAACTCAAATATTTTTAAACTGTAATACACTTCATAATATAACGCGTTCGTTAAAAATGAATAATCTATTAAATTTCATAATGTGTCTTGTTTCGTTAGGGTCATCCAATTTATTTATTTCAAAATTAACCCTCCCCCGTCCGAAATTCAGGTCTAAGTACACCACTGGACGTATGTTACGTCGTGCATTATCGTGATTAGTGCTTCGCTTGTACGGACCCCAAAAATACTGGTATTTTTCGCGTGCAAAGTCCGTCGACTGACGTACGATCGCGTTGGCGCGCAACGGGCCGAAATCCCTCCGACGAAACTGTATAAAATAATAACGCGCGCGTAATCCGCCGGCTTTGGTATGATCGACGGGTAGTTACGAACCATCGCGAGTACACGTCGGGAATAATTGATCGTAGAACGGTTCTCGCCGTCGAAACCGGCCGACGGTAACGAAGACGCGCGAACGCAATCCTATCTCCTCCCTCTAGGGATCTACACCGTCAAAGGAGAAATAGAACGCGTTGGAAGTGTCTTCGTATTATTTATTATCCGTGGAATCGAAGTTGTAAAAAATGTTTTCCGTTTTTGAGGCGTTCGATCGAACAAATTTCGAAAAAAAACAAAAACGTTATAAAATCGACGCGTCCGAGATACGAACTTTATATCGTTCGCTAAAATAAACGTCCGTTTTTCGTTTACCATAAAATGTCCGAATCATGATATCACGACGGACTCTTGACTCGCTCAACGTTTCCAACCACTTTCGACTTTTCGTCGAAAATACACTAAAAATAACGAAACGTTAACGTTTTTAAACGCCACGGGAAATATCGACGAATTTAAAATTTCGCTCGTAGCCGGTTCAAATTTAACGATATTTCGTTCCGATTAAACCTTGGTCGTTTATTAATTACCCTTACGTAGAAAGGAACGAACTGTTGTTTCGTCTAGAGTATGTGTGTAGCGTAACGTTAAGCTCGATACTATATCGTCGGCACGTTTTAAATATTATAAATAATATTGACGCTTTTTTCGAACGTAATAATTGCAAATTGTGAACAGCGTTCACTTAATGAGTTTTTCGTGTACATTTGTTATCTGTCCTTTGACGATTTTTATTAGCTCTATACGGGCGCATAATCCGCGTATCAGTGAAGAGGACGATATAATTTATCGTTAGTTTACGATTGCTTGTTATTATTATTATAAACGTTCGGTCACGTGCTTGTTACAAAATACGAAAATTAGAAAAACAGATAGGGAGTTCGATACAGTTTCCTACTTCTAAAAATAGTTTTGAATAACGTGAACCGCTCGAATGTTGAGTATTTTTCGGTACGTATACGATTGTACGTATTTCGATCGAATCGTACACTTTCGCGAACGTTCCCGCGGATTATTGTTCGATTATTTTTTTTATGTTCCATAGACGGCAATATCTCACGATTTATTCGACAATACTTCGCCAATGTTCCAACGCGCAATTCGGTAACTTATTTTTCGCGAACGCGTCCCCGCGTATTTAACGACCGGAGTAATTCTCCCCGCTATACGTTTATACGTTAACGTACGACGTACACCGGGCGGCGCGTGCACCCAGTCGAGCGTACATTTTCGAAACGTTTTCCGCGCGCACGACCGTCGTCGTCGTTCTCGCTGAGCGATAATAATAATATGGCGGTAACGATTTAGACACGTTCGTTTTTTCGATTCTAGGAGTCGATTACAAACAAAAGATAATTCAATTGGACGACAAGCCGGTGAAGTTACAGATATGGTAAGACAATATTAATAACGTTTATATAGGCGTAACAATAAATGACTTGTATCGATATAACGTGATTGATGAAACGGCGATATACTCGCGTATATTACGAGTACGAGCCGTTTTACAACGTGGGAAAAACGTCGTCGAAAATCATAATACGCGTATACTTTGAAAACTTTACGAGTACAACAGAATGTTAAAGACACGGGCTGTTCCTGAATTCCGTTCGGTCGCTTTCGTACGCAATATTAACGACGGCGACGAAAGTTTACGCGATCTAATTACCTTCGGTCCTAAATATTTTACAATACGGTTCGTGCGCAAACGCCCGATACGATTTACATACCTGTTTAATAATTTAACGGGCTACCTGCCGCGATTAATAGTTAACGGTAATCGAAATGGCGAGGTACGGTTTTTTTTTCTGCTAAACGTGGGAGCTGGTACACGTAAATATATATTATAGTTCCGTTTTATCGGCTGGTCGAAGGCGAACCAAAAACGTCCGTAATAAAATATACGTACGCGAACGAACCGGCCCGGTCGAGCGCAATTGTGTCGGCAGTTAAGAAAATACCACGCGCGTAGGTCAGCGGCTGAACGAAATTAAATCAATTTTGGGTCTACTCGCGTAGGTAAATGATAATATTTCGCGGACCGTATAAAACGAACGGTCGAAATGAACGCGATAGGCGCGGTAAGATAAAAATTCGCTTCGGACGTTAAAAGTTCGAAATATACGCGGATTGAAAATGCTCAAACGTGCCCTAAAAAAAAACAAAAAGTAATATAAATAATACCCTTTTTAAACTATCGGTTATAAAATAAAACGTCGAAAACGTAAACATAAACGATAGTATATATTTTCAAAAATACTTATTATATTTATATTGTCGTAAACGAAATTTATCGTTTTGTCATACGATATTTATCAAACTGTATATATATATATATATACATACATATTATATTTCGTCGTAAAATATCGGAATATTCTCGAAACACCGAAGACGAGTCCTTTGAATAATAAAGTATCAAAAATAACCAAAAAACGTACGAAAATACAAAAATCGTCGTATTATCGTTTATAACATTAAGGGCTGTATTTTATTATACTTAGTAATACGGATCGAACCAAATAAACCAATACGTATAAACTGAAAGTCCCATAACCCCGTAGTATATTGCGTTAATTTTATCTGTTCGAACGATTTTTCAAACTAAAACGGCCGTATTTTTACTTTTTGTAGTTATACTTACAGTCGAAATAAACAATTTAATAGAAAAAAACGACGAAACGCGTCCGTTTTTATTAAAGATACGAACACGGGGGATTTAAACGGATTATTCTTTTTTATAAGAAATTCGTAATTATCGTGATACGTTAAAAAAACGTATTTTAATTTTTATACTTTCTCTAAATAACGCGCGAATCGTTATAACTCGACGGTCAATTATTAAGTATCTTGACATTTAGTTTATCATTAGGACGTCAAAATGTCTAACTATACGTCATAACAGGCGTATACTATTAGGTAATAATACGGTTTTTTCCCCGGAATAGGTATAATAGCAGTAATATTAATAAAAAAAACTATCCTGGAATAATAATAATAAATCGAGGAAAAATAACCCTAATTACCAGCCATTTCACGTATATTCGTGGTAATATACACACATGGGATCGATGAAAACGAAAAAAGGTCACGATTACGGGATAAAATTAATAACGACATTTAATCCCCGATTTCCGTAATATCGATCTTAGAAATGGTGGGCCGATATATTTTGTATGGGTTTAAATTTGTAAACTGTAACGTTAACCGAGTTTCGACAAGTGCCAACCGTATTTACGTATTGTGAAATCGTGCATTTTTCCAGACAATTGGCGGATATTTTAACGAAGTTTTACGGAGGAACGCGTACGACCGCGGGGATACAAACGTTCGATTTCCTGTTTTTAAATCGGTTTAAACGTTCGATAGCAAAAAAACGAATCGAAACAATAAGACGCAGATAAATTTTCGCGTATCTTCTATTTACGACCATATACGCCCCTGTCTTACTTATGAAACAATAACGATATAAGTGTATGTAAACAAAACGAATAAAACCGTACGAGTTCTAGAAGCGTAATAAATATAAGCGTGTATAATAAAACAACGAAACGCTATTAATGTTCTATATCGATACGTTTTTTTTTTTTAAAAATATGATCTCGAATTTATCGCTAAACACGTAAAAATAGTTGTATAATAAACTTGTCCGCGTCTATGACTGTACGGCTTTACGATTGATTATCTCGTCGCGAACGCGAAACGACAACAATATTATTAACGCGATCGGAATAGGAAAGGCGCGACGCACTTCGAGAAAACGGGCAATTGGCCCTCCGTAACGACAATTGGCCTCATTTATCGAATTCGGTTATCGGTTATCGAACGCGTTTTAATAAAAAAAAACGGAAACAATCGTGGCGCTATATTAGCGTTAATTGCGCGTTTTCGTTACGCGGTTTTCGCGATTTCTTTACCAATAGCGTTTTTAATGAAGTTTTCCGTATAGTTAAACTCCTTAAGTGTTGAAAAGCGGTGACCTCCGTGATAATGAGTTGCCCCACTATACAAGAATAGTAGCCACCGTAGCCTGTAATAGAATAACCAAACGGAACGGGGAAGGGCTAGTTAAAAATACGGTAACGTAATATTAATAAACAACTTTAGTAGAGAAGTTCCTTATCCGTTCGTCTTGGATCCGAGTGTGCCGCCCTGTGGCGTGGTAAAATCGTAAACGACTAATACAACGCGCGTGCATATTGTAAATAAATATTATTACAGAGCCAGAAAACGAAAATAATTACAGCGCGTTTTACACGTCACGACGAATTATAATTTAAAATACGTTTACGTATAGGGACACCGCTGGACAAGAGAGATTTCGGACGCTGACCACGGCTTATTACCGAGGTGCCATGGGTATATTACTCGTTTATGACGTCACCAATTTGGATTCGTTCGATCATTTGACGTATTGGTTGAAAAATATTCAAGAGGTATCGAATGGAGCGTATTCATTTTCGTTTTACGTTATATCGTCGAATTCGGAAGCGCGATCGTAATACGTGTAATATTATTAATAACGCGAGACGTGTTTTTTTTTTGTTACACGAACGCTAATAGAACGCTTCTCCGGACGTCATCAAAGTTTTGGCTGGCAACAAATGCGATAACGAGTCAATGAGAGCCGTCGACAAAGCGGACGGCGAAAAGGTTCGAGTATATTACACACGCACGCTGTTACGATCGATCATTTCCGATCCAAATACGCGCGTCTTATAAACGTATTTTTTACGTGCGGGTGGTTCGAACGCGATTGCAAACCGCGGTCGTCGTCAAAATTAATTGTATTCATTTTTAAATTCAATCGGGTCCGTGTCGTTTCATATAGGGCAATAACGTATCGCGCGTAACGACGAAATGGTTCGGAGGACTGTTTGTCATACAATCGACGCGAAACAGCGCCCCGGGTGGACACTTTATATTTTCATCGGTTCTGGGTTTTAACCAACCTCGAGTTAATTAAAATTATGAAACTCGAATTCCGGTTGAAACTGGTAAATACCAGTCCATAATGTACGTTCGTAAATCAAATCGCACAATTACGATACGAATAATTTTTTTGAGAATTTCGATCGAATAACGAACTGTTTTTTTTTGTTCGTATGTTACTAGCATATATATATATATATAGTGACTGTTTTTTACGCTTTAATGAAACACCCCGGTCGTTACTATTTTTATTACGCGCGCGTTACGTTAAAAAAAGTGAGCGTAATAATAACGAAATTATAACGGAAAAAATCGATAATCGGTACAATTTTCGAACGAAAACATAATTTTATAAAAACGCGTCGAAAAGTTAGCGACGTTATTGGAAAACGGCGGAGTACCCGATATCGAAAATAACTTCGTTCAAAGTCGACTTTTATGTATTCGCGAACGTACTCGGGGTATAATACATAATAATAATGTTTCAAAGGCCCCGTCGTGTTCGAACCGTATTCAGAAGCA
This sequence comes from Geopemphigus sp. TES_GeoC_2020, assembly GCA_025469175.1. Classification (NCBI taxonomy): domain Eukaryota; kingdom Metazoa; phylum Arthropoda; class Insecta; order Hemiptera; family Aphididae; genus Geopemphigus; species Geopemphigus sp. TES_GeoC_2020. The sequence continues at coordinate 35,191 of JAIPRN010000207.1, forward strand.
ATACGTTCGTTTCGATTTTTCACGCAACGCGATGTTATATTATGTATAATTCAGATAGCGGAATGCTACGATATGCCGTTTTTTGAGGTTTCGTGCAAGATCGACGTGAACGTGGAAGAGGCGTTCCAAAAGTTGGCGAAAATGATCAAAGAACGTTCCAAATACACGGTAAATGCGCGTGGTTAACGACAATCGATTAGTGGCGTACAACAACGTATTGTGTGTGGCGCCCGTGTAACTAACGCGTGTTAAACTGCTGATGTATTCGTGTGTTTGTTTGCATCATATAGGGAGCTTTCGGACTGAGAGATGAAACGCCCAGAGAGAAGTGTTCGCCGCTTTTCGAAAAAGCTTTTGCCGAGTCTACGCGGAAGTGCGGTTCCTGTTAATGAAAACGATCGTCGTGCCCGTGCTCTAACGATTACGAAAATTATTATTATTATTATTATTATTATGGTCTCGCTATTTATATATTTTGCGGAAAGAAAAACTATCCGAAAGCGGATCGTCACGCCTTTCCGACGCCCAAAAACGAATGCCCGAAATAAACGAAGCGCGATCGACGGCGGGACAGACACCGTTACTAAAACGATTACGATACATGTGTATATTTAACGCGCGATTATTTTCTAAAAAAAAACGAATCGAAACGCACCAAAAATCGAATTTTCATCGTTATATACGTATAGATCGGAATTCAACTGACCATTCTCCAACGTCGGCGCGGTATATTTTTTTATTTTCATTTTACCAAAAACTATAAATACATATAAATAAACATATAAATACATGAACGAATAAAAAACTAAAAAACCGCGAATTAAAAACGAACACGTACTTTAACGTTTTTTTTTTTACGTACGTTAACAGCGTGTGTCAACTAATACGACAGGGTCAGATAATTCGCTACGTTGTCATAATACTACAACGTTTAAAATGTACGCATACGGGAAAAAATTTATATACATATAGAATAAAATATTAAAATTCAATCACTATATTAGCGACGAATCACGTTTTGCCTTCGTATATATGTATTGATTTATCGAATACACTGTTTATCGTAATGTTTTAAAATTATACGTCATATTATATTTTCCTGCGAATCGACGTGTGTTTTATTTTTTGGTAATTTTTAAATTTTCGTTCGATATATACGTTATCGTGTCGAAAATAAATCGCGGCATTGTTTGTTTATCGCGATCTGTTGGAAACGTATTGGAAACGCGTTATGTATTTAACGCCGTTTCCTGTCCCCCTCCGACTCGATGTTTACGTATAGTTAACGCCGACATGGCGAACCGGCGGACACGAAGCGAACGCAAACATTCGGGAGGGAACCGTTTTACAATCGGAATACGGGAGGTAAACGAAACGTGAAACGGCATTTTCGATCGCGGATTTTTCAAATCAAACGTAACAATATGCCCGAACGCGGTTAAAGTTAGCGCCGGAAAACTACGGGGAAAAAAACGTCCCGGTCGCGGGGCTATTTAGACCGAAATTAGATGTTACTGGCCACGCGCACTCGTTATAATCTCCGTAGTAGCGCACGCGCGTCACGATATACGCCGCGTATATTTTTCGTTTCGTTAATCCGTCCGGGCGTTTTTCGATTTACGCTGTTTTATCGACAGATATATAATTCGCCGCCACCCGTAAGTGACGATGAGCCGAGCCGTGTTCAAGCCCGTAACCCACGTCATTTTTGACATGGACGGAACGCTAATAGGCGAGTATGCCACGTTGATTTATTACTACGTACATCGTATACGTGTTTCGATCTCCGTCGTACGCGTATATATATATATTTTTTTTATATAGCTTTTTGATGATCATTTAGATCCGTCGTGTACACGTTGTCCTTCGCTGTTTCTTCTTCGTTAGCCGTAACAGTTTTTTCCCAACCTTCTAGATCGTTCGGCGGTCTGGCCTCCGTTTATTTTGCAATATTTTCGATCTCCGTACGTGTGTATCCGCCGGCCCCCTTTTGTCGTAGCACTTATTAGTATTTCCACCATGTTCTTCTTTCCTCCTCCCCCATATTGTTGACGTCCAACAATACCCACGTACGCGTTCCTATCTCGTACAATTTCGCGTTTCTTCATATCGTTCAATAATTGTGGATTCGTCACGTAATACTAATCCATATTGTATTAACGCGCAAATATATTACGTCACGCGTATCGTAATAATACGCCGCGCGTAATATATATATTATATAAGAACACGCGCACCGCGATACGCGTCTGTAGTATAAACGTCGCGTTCTTCGTGCGTAGATACGGAACGGATTCACAAGAAAACGTTCACGAAAATCATCAAGGAATTCGGCAAAGAGTTTCCGGACGATTTGCGCATAAAAATCTTGGGAATGCAAGAAATCGATAGCGTTACGCTCATCGTTAACACGCTGCAGCTGGACGTGACGCCCCAGGCATTTTTGGAAAGGTCCCGCGCCATAGAAGAAAAAGAAATGGCCAACGTAAAGTTCATGCACGGTGAATAGTTTAGGATATTCGGTTTTCGCGTCACGCGTAATAGTATCGAGTATGCGGTGTATGTACAGCGCGGCCGGGACGTAATCGAAAAGAGCGCACGACGGGATTAGAGCGGCGAAAAGAAATACGATTTTAATTACACACGGCCGGCGTATAGTTCGAATATAGAGCCTGGGCTTGAGTTTGAAAAATTTTAGATACATAATAAAAATTTCGTACAAGTACCTAATTATATACATATATATATCGAAACAACGACGTTATTAGTTTTCAACAACTCGTATAATAATTGTACGTACCCCGCGTATAATATAATTAGTTAATTATGAGAACCGTCCCGTTCAACAGCTCTACCACGGATTGACGAATACCGGGCGTATAAAATAGCTATTACGAAAAGAACAATTACGTTTTTCTCCCTTTCCCACTCGTCCGTCACGCCTTCATCGTCCGGCTGTTACGTTCGCGTGTACGTTATCATTGTTGTTTTACTAATCGCGTATGAATTAATCGTACCGTTCAGGAGTCGAAGTGCTCTTGGAACATTTCTACCGACACAAAATACCCATGGCGGTGGCGACGAGTAGTTCGGAAATCGGTTTCCGGATGAAGACGAACCATCTGAGGGACCAATTCGATAAGTTCCATCACGTGGTCACCGGTTCGTCGGACCCGGAAGTGAAACGCGGCAAACCGGCGCCGGACATTTTCAAAATATGCGCTTCCAGATTTCCCTGCAACCCTTTGTACAGCGAGGTAAAAACCCGTTTGAAACACCGCGAAGCGCGCGTGGTGAAAATAACGGCCGGGCCCCCTCCCACCCCCGGTGGGGGGACATTTTCGGAACGACAACGGGTGTTCGTTACGCGTTCGCTATTTCGAAATGATCCGTCGAACCGCGATTTTTAGAAAACGTCGTTACTTGTAGCCGCCTTTACCGACGCATTAGGTCAGTTCGGGTGTTTCGTCGGACGCCGAAAATGATTATAGGGATGAGAGAACGTAGTATACCCGAATAACGTACGCGATTATATCCGCCGGTACAGCGCTATTAGACAATGTTCGGACAACAGTGCGGCGACGTTTCGCCAGACGTAGTCGGAAAACTTGACGTTAAAGTTAAATAAACTTTACGCGCGAACGTTTTTCGATAGCGTCTCGGCCATACGTGACGAACTTGTGTATCGTATTCGGCCTACGCATTCGTCGGTCCGGTAACGTACGCGCGTAGTGTTTAGGAACGTGTCGCACGTGTCTCGCGACGTTGGTAAGAAAGGCGCCGGGGTATTGTCGCGTAATTTGTACGACGCGCGATGGACGGGAATATTGGTACGCGGGGCCCAACAACACGGTCGTCCTCCGTTCGGACGATCGGAGATTATTTGTAGATTTGTCGTCGTAACGGCGTCCATCGTTGTTTACACCGTCGACTAGTGTCTGGTGTTCGAGGATTCGCCGAACGGGGTGTCCGCGGCCATAGCGGCCGGCATGCAGGTCGTGATGGTCCCCGATCCAATGTTGCCCAAAGAGCTGACCGCCAACGCCACGTTAACGTTGGACTCGCTGGAAGACTTTTACCCGGAGATGTTTTCTCTGCCGGCGTACTGCGTCCAACTATACCTGTAGTATAGACGAACGCGCCGAAATAAAATGCGTACACGGCGTGTGCAAACAAGTTGATTCGGTATAGACGTTTCGAGTGTTCGTAGCTAATACAATACGCGTGTTAGGAGTTGAGAGTAAAACAAAAAATGTCGCACTCGGTGTATTTTATGATTTTGAACGACAACGGGTAAATAAAAACCCCCAGTCGATCCTGCTCTTTAATATACGATTTCCTTCTTACGTACACATAAGACAATAATTAAATTATAATTTCACCGTAACGGACACGAATAATATTAATCTTAATAATAAATAACGTAAGGCGGATAACTGTTTCCCGATTTTCGGCGACGCGTTTTATAATAATGTAGCGTTGAAAATTATAACTTACGTCTAATTTTATATTTACGATACGCTCTAACGTAGTGGGAAGGTTTATTTGCGACTGGGCGGGAACAGCTGATCGTAAGGGACCTCCAGGAACACTTGATTGAGGATGGGTCGGGTGATTTTCTCGAAACCTTCTTCGGCGTACGGCATCATGATTTGGAATATCACGCGCCAAAATTGGTTCGCAAACGTTAACGCCATTTGGCCTAAAACGAAAATAAAAAAAAAAAAACGCGATATATTTTACGCGCACGTACGTTTATAAACGTAGACTAAATTCAGGTGACGCGACTTTCACTTGGAAATACTGAACCACGTTACTCGAGTAGGTAGGCGCACTCACTCAATTCAGGACTTCCATTGATCATGTTGGTCGCGTATATTTTCATGTCGCCAATGTCTAATTTCATGCCGACGTCCTTGATACGCATGTGACGTTGCCCGTCCAATTCGATAGCGTTACCTCTCAACAGCCACGATCCGGTCACGTCGTCTACGTACAAAATGCGGTATTTATTATTATTCGATCCGATGGAATTGTGCCGCCGCGTGAATGATTATTCGGCACTCACAAGATGTCACGTTGAAAATGCCTTTGCCCATGATCGGGATCTGTCCAATTTTTCCCTCGCCCTTGAATTTGCCGTTTGATATTACTTTCGGCATGTAAAAGTCCACCTCTAGTTCCAGTTTTTCCGGATCTTCCACCAGAGCTCTATGATTAATGTTTCCGATTAATATAACGTTAAGCGCCTTAAATTTGCCGATCAGGTTTCGTAACGATTGTTTAAAAAAATACGTCCGGTTTATACTAAAACCTTAAATGAAACCTAACCTCTAACTTCTTGTATAATCGGCTTTTGAAATTCAATAGAACACGAAATTAGATTTCAGTCGGCTCTCGTTGAGAACAATAAATATTACGTCGTAAGTCAAAAAAATCAAACCTCACGTCGACGACTCGAATGGAGCCTAAACCGTGATTGTAAACGTCTTTGAATAAAGCTTTCCCCTCAAGTTGGGCAGACTCGAAATGCATCAGGTATTCGTTTAAATAGAACGGGTCCAGTGATGTGATGTTCAACTGAGGAATTCCCTCTAAAAATTTCGTAATAAATAAAATAAAACACCTAGGTCGTTATTCTTTTAAATATTAACGGTATCGTATTCCGTACCTTTGCTGAATTTCGGGATTAAATATTGAAGGGTATTCTTCAAGCAGCCGCTGAAATTCTTGTCGTTTCTTTTGCACGGGTCAGTGTAGGTCGCTGCAACAAATAATAGAAATCACGTTTAACGAAATGCGATGGAAATGTCGTAAATAATATCTTTAAATTTATAATTTTAAAAAATAAAAAATGTTTAATTATTAAATATTCAAACGACCTTCTTTGACATGGACAATGTATTTCGTTTAGTTATTTTTTAACCGCTGATTTATTTTCTCATATTTTATAATCCATGGCTATGAACGCGTTTTATAAACTATTATTCGTCGTCTTGGATGATGCGCGTAATATAATTATATTTTTATTATGTGTGTACGTTTATTTATGAGTTGTTGACCTTCGAATAAAATGTGTACAAAATGTGTTCATAGACACTACTTACTAATAAATTAACGACTGAGAGGGTTTACACGCATAATAGTTCAGGGCCATTCGTTCGGTTACAAAAAAAAAAAATAGTAACAATAATAATAAGGAGAATATTAGTCTCCCTTCGAATAAAAATGATAAATACTTGTTCGTTTTAATTATGTTTACGTTATTTCCAATTAAAACTAAAGGAAATTCTTACTGTATTTCTGTATTCTTGGCAGCGGACGTATAAACTATTATTTGTAAATTGAACTCTTGGTTATTGTCTAATAAATAATTTTTACTCGATGTTCACTTTCGAATTTTACACATTATCGTTATATACATATACGTGTCAGCGTAAATGTCTACTTGAACGTTTTTATTGTTATTCTAAATTTTCGTTCTTTTGATCTTGGTTGACCCGCGGTCGTTGATCCAGCCATAAACGACATACATATATAATGAAAGTGTGACGCTATCTACTGTATTCGTATATAATGACGGTGAAATCATTAATTTTTTTTTAGGCACGACTTGTCATTATATATTATTATTATTATTATTATTATTATGTATGCTCGTAACATATATGCGATATCAGCGAGTGTGAAATTTGTTTTTATAAATAGATATACCGGTACGCGTACTAATTTTACATAAATATTTTTTACACTTACATTGTCTTTCACGGAGATAACTCAATTAACTCTCTCTCTCTCTCTCTCTCTCTCTCCCGGTTATACATTTCAAAATGAGACAATTTACGGTAGGAAAAATGCGAAAAAAACAATAGAAATTCTTGTCACTAACGCCTTAGTCGCGTGTCGATTGTTGTTCAACAATAAATAATCACCTAATCGAGTCGATTAACTTTAATTTGTTTATTGTAAAATGTCTACGTTAAGCATAAAAAACTACACTGTGGTCTTGGTTTAAGATTAAATCGCAAACGAATTTTTCGACGAGATAGTGTCCGTATAAAACTATTTGTAATATTTCAATAAACCCGAATTAAAAAACACTACCCAAAAATATATTTAAGATATAAATAAATATTTAAAATACGTTTATCGGCGTTTTTTTTAGATATGCATAAAATATTGCGAATATTTTAAATACACAAATTTATCGAGCAAATTTTACAGTAATTTTTTTAAACAAAATTACACATTTTATAAATCTAAAATATGATCGTATTACTTATTTAAAAAATGAAAAACACGTAAACTTCTCGTGTTACAAATATTATTTTACTCGCTACCATTGCAAAAATAATTCAGTAAATATTGTTTACGTAACTATGTCAAGTATATTAATAAAACCGGATTCTGTAGAATTGTGTAATTTATAAATACATTATTGAACTTAAAATTAAAAACCAGTTGGTCGTTACATATTACTAAGAGGTAAAATTAATTGATTACGTAAAATTAATTTGAAAAAACTAAGTGAGTTCAGTAATTCCGACTAGAAATTGCGTTTTATAAACGGAAATATGTAACAGCGTAATAATTAATATGTTTATAATTGCGTTTAAAATATATTGTTGATTCTATAATTTTAACGCTTCCCGCTAATAAATTATTCGAACAACAATAACAAGATGAATACTAACACGAAATAAACATATTACGTTTCACGCGTATTAAAATTTCGCGTCATAGATTTTAAATAAAATTTTAATCGATAAAGACATCAACTTGTTTTTACAAATATTCGATATAAACATTTGTTTTAAGGACGTTGGTTTTTTATGAAATTATTAACGGCTCGTATTTAATAGATATATCGTCGATGTTATTAAATAACGTTTGACCATGAAAACTATGCGCATAGGAAGAGATCATACAGGACATTATATTTTAATAGCGGTTATTATAATTCCATACGTCTTCTTTTTGTATTTAATGATTACACGGTAGTCAAGGAAATATTTACCTGTCTGCATTTTTGAAAAGAAAACACAACTGTACAACGTGTACAGACGTATCAAATACAATGGTATATAATGACGCGTTTAAGACACGCGTTAAATATATATTATAATACCGCTTTTAGACTAATGAAACCTTCGAGAATTTCTATTCAAACGGCAAAATCGCGTTTGGAAAAAAAACGAGCGAGGTTCCGTATTTCTTATTCTCTACGCCGAAACCTATTTCTAAACATGTTCGTTACCGTATTTGTACGTATAAAGCGACTTAATCGTAGACGCGAAAATCGTCTAATCGTTACTAAATCGGCGACGAAGACAAACGGATCAATTCGTCCGAAATACAGGCCCGCGGTGTACGTTCGGAGCCCAACACGAAGTAGGTACTTACGCAACTCTACGCCGCCGGTCCTGATGATGGCCGCCTTGGCGACCGCGGAAAACGCGGCCAGTAAAAGTACCACTCCGGTACGCATGTCGTCCGCGTTCGTTCGTGTTCGACGTGAATAAATTATAGTATATGTGTGTGTACCGTACGGACGTCGGACAAACAGTACACGACCCGACGGGCTTGACGTGCGCTTTATAGACGAACCGAGTTCTGGAGGGAAAGTACATATTAGTGCGGGAAGGAGCGTCGTCGGATTTAACGAATTACGTATATAGTGTACTATATTCTGAATATGACGGAGGGAGACGACCACCACTGCCGCGATTCTGTCGTTCGCGACCTGTTATTCGAAACATGTATACAAAAACAACAACAACTTCCCTTTCAGAATATACACGGTAAACACCCGCGCTAAAGATATTACATTCGTATTATGTATCCGTTCTTGATGTACGTACACGATCGCGTCTCCGGAAATCAAAGGTACCACGAAACACAATCGTCTCTATCCGGTATGCGTATTTCGTAAGATAGAGCCCCTCCCCCTCCCACCGAGACCGAAGACCAATTTTCGCGCGCTGTTTCCAAAAAAAAAAAAAATTTACAACCATACGTTACGGCGGATTTTGTTTGTACGAAGGTCGGGAACCTCTTACGCGTAGACGTATTAAAAACTCGAATACGCCATACGAACGAATTCGATACGAACAACGCGTCAGTGCCAGAGTGGCCGAGCGTATTTCGCGCATCATTTTTAAATCGTTAAAATTGTTTTACGATCACGGAGTGTCGTCGACACTTAATTGCTTATTAAATGCTATCAATCGATCGAGAAAGTAATAACTGTTTAACGTTCGAGTGCTCACTGCTTTGAAAATTGAAGGCATTAAAAGAAAGTTAAAGTAAAAACCAAAAAGATTAATTAGTACAATAACGTAATTTATTAGGAAAAACCGGACAGTTTATATTATTTAAGTGTTTTGACAATACTCTGTGCTGCAGAAGACACTTAAATGGTATTTAAAAAACTACTCAAATACTTTTAAAAATATTTTAAGTACTTTCGAATAATAAAAAAAAAAAATCTACCATTTACAGAATCTACGCCAAAAAAATATACGTGTACTATATTAGATGTTTGACATTGATATATATATTTACGCCCAGTTAACAATTTATATAGAGTAATAATTTATAATATCGTTAACGAATACTTTATGCCTAAGTTGTAGAGAACAATTTCACCAAAGCAAAAGTATTGAAGAAAATTTTACAATCATTTTATGTACATAAAATGGCTGAGCAACGTGCAGTCGAGAAAAGTCATTAGAATGAGCAATGGGCATCTAGAATCTCGTCAATTTAGGCGTGTTGTGTATTACGTATCATATAGTTTTTTGTCATCGTTGTTTTACGTTAAACTGTAAGTACACGGTCTGTCATGTGCGGTTTATGAATTCGGTGAAAATCAACAGCGAAGGAACGTCGTTCTGTAACCAACGTTCACCGCAGGTATATACGTAGTAAGTGAATGTATTTACCCGAGACGCAAAAGTGTCTTCGAAAACGATAATATTAACCGACACTCGAGTAATGACGACGAGTACAGTTAAAGGTGTAAATACAGTAGTCTCGGCTCGGATAGTAATTCGTTCGTTTTACTCGTAATTTGTATACGACCGTCCGATATCGTCGTACATTATTACGAAGAACGTTGAATTCATTATCCGTGCGCCTACAATGATAATTATTAGTCTCTCTAAATGTGTCGTGACCGACCGTTCCAAAAATAAAATACGTATATTTACCAGATGCCACTTAATGACGCAGAAACGTATCGCTTAACGAGATTTTCGGATAATTCGTTATTCGTATATCGATTTGACAAGCAAATAATCGACTTTCATACTTGTTGTACTACCCATATCGCATTTACGCCGTAATCGGTTAATCGATGTACTTTTAAAAGTCGATAGAGCGTATTAATGCCGTAGCGAGTAAAAGTATAAAACTGTGGTGAATTTGTATCTATCACGAGTTACGCGTACCGATGCAAATATGATCCGATGACAATGGTTTTCGTAGCGGAGAAAGTAGAATAGAAATAAAAGCAACGCGTTTTTCGAACGCTCTTCATTGTACTCGGTACTTAGGTACACTTATACGGATAACGTAGCGCGTGTTTTTTTTATTTATTTTAGACGGACATGAATCCCGTCTTATATTTTTGGTTTTATGATTTATTATTTAATTGGTTTTTAAAATTACGTCCACACGTATTTAAACTCTCGATTTTTTCCATATGGTTTAATTCACGACGGTAGCAGCTATTTCCTTCCGCTTTCAAATTTAAATTATGTATAATTATTAAAAACCGATAAAAACAATTTACACGAATAGTATAATCTTAAACATTTGGTGTTAATTACTAATTAATGTTATATTTACGTCAACGGCGACAATATATACGCTTAATAATAAATTACTGTGAACGCGACATTATTTTAATAATAGGTACCGCCTTTTTTTAAAAATTATAGTATATTTATTATTATACGACCACTCTAAACATTATCATTATAGTATAAGAAAAATAGCGATATTACAAGCTTACAAAAATTGTAAATAATTATAATAGTACAGTTTAACCAATTTATATACAGTTCAAACATTCTAAAACCTTCACCTATAAAACAAAATAAACAAACGTTCAAGTTTGTTTATAAATGTTTTTAAACTTTTTTTAAAGTTTTAAAAAAATATAACCGTCTGAAGTTGATTGCGTTCATATTCAAATTAATTTGTATTAAAATATATTTTTGGGCACGGGTATCTATACGATTTTTTCTTACTTGTTCAACGTATTAAACCATTGCAATGACAATAATATTCCTTGAAAACATAAGTTGTTTATATACTTTGTGCGTCAACATTCAAAACCTGCAGCTTATAAGCGGAATCATTATTAAAAAATTCAAGGACATAACCAGATACCTATCCGGTTTTCGGAGGCCTCTAAAATAATGTACTAGAGTTCAAAAATGTATTAAATGTTCACCGAGATGAAGTTTTAAATATAATCGAAATATAATAATTAATAGATATACAACAACAAAAATAGTATTATATTTATATTTCAAACATTTTACAATCGAACTTCCATTATTGTAAATAGTTTAAATCGTGTAGATGTATGATATATATTTCATAATTATATATTATTACACCGTGGTTCGATTAAATTCCTTAAAAAATTGTACTGACGTAATAATTATTGGGTCGATAGATATTAGACCTTAAAAAATTAAACATTTTTTGTTATGATTATTTACGATAATGTATAAAAGAGAAAGAAAACAACAATTTATTTGAATAAAACCGACAAACTTATATAAATATTATTAGATCCTATACAAAAAAAACACTAAACCGACAAGTCATTGGCATAAAAAGAAAAGTCACTGAACTAGACAAAATCACTCTCGTAATATGGATTACTAAACTTTCACGTACAAAAAGAAATTGGGATTTATGTCTTTCTATCACAATATTCTTACATAGTTGTTAATTTTTTGGTTCTAAAAATTATTTCTAAATTATAAGGTCGCCCAAACTGAATTACTTTGATACAAATTTGATCAAGTATCCTACATAATTTCGTACTAAATTATACTTAATTCGAACGAATAATTTAATAATAATAATAATTTAATTATAATATTCTTGTGAATTTGTGTAAAATGTACACCGTTATTATTTATTATATTCTAAAATTATTTATTTACGACTTATCTAAAATAACATTTAAACGGCGTATTGAATGCAAAATGTTCCGAATATCTACACCGGTTATAATGGTTATTAAATTTATTTTTTATACGAACGAGTGGAACTATTATTGTCTTTCCTGTTTTTACTTTTACCACATAACAATCCCGACAGTTTATGTACACAAACACTACAAACTGGTCCAACCGCGAAATCGATCTATAACGAAGTAATTAAAAATAAAAACACTTTCCCGCGTCAAAAACGAAAATAATTTCTAGCTTTTTATAAAAATATATATTACGCTATTACGTATTTAATAAGTATTCGGCGAAACCTTTTTACCGCCTTTGTGTTTAAAAAGCGAATAACCTCCACAATTGTTATAATATAGTTTCGGTAACCTTAAACGGAATTTCCGAAAATAAAAACGTAAGCATTAAATATCCGAGATAATTTCAAAACAATAACGTATTACATTTTGTTTTTATTATTCTTTAATAATATAAATTCGAATTCTACATTTTCTCGACGGATACTTTACGCTATATACTGATTACATAAAAATGGTAGATATAGGTAATAGTATTATCGAGTGTGGGAAGAGGGGGTCTGTGCGCTTCGAATAAGTTTCGTAACGCTTAAAATTCGATCTAAATTGACCCTCGGCACTGCTAGCGACAAATTATTATGTTATAAACGGTTTAAACACGAACGGTCCGACCGTATATTAAGAATACGTAACAATATTATAATTATTCGTCCGAAATAAACGTACGGCCATATTCTTTTGCTGTAAGCAAATGGCAGTGTTCGTCACAAAGCCTACAACTATATAGTTACGTAAACGCGTAAAATATAAAACTGAACGTAAGCACTTCGGACGTTCAGCAGAAAATTAATGATGACAAACGAACTCGCACGAAATGTAACAACAGGCACAGAAACTAAAATGACAGTCTGTTAAAAGAAAACAATATACGTGAGTACATATATGACAAAGACGAAAGAGAAAATGAAACCAATTTTGTATAAATGGTTCAACGAAAATTATTTCGTTCTTTGAAACGAATTCTTTTACAAAGTCTCACCGCAACAACAGCGGTTACGGTAAGCCTTCGCAACCGTACCGTGACCGAACTGTAAACGACTTTATAATAATCCGTTGGCTTCGTTTTGTTTATTGGTCGTTTAAATGGCTGGTTTGTCGCGTGCATCTTTAATTTTCGATTTTGACTTTAATCCGCGATATACGTAATAATTAAACCGTAGGAAACAAAAACGCGTCCAGAATAATCGATCATCCGACAATCAAAAACAATGTACGTATATATTTATCTCGTGTTCTCGTACGTTACGAATAATGAATGTTGAACTACAAACATTTCAGCAAAATTTTAATAGATAAATATTTTATGTAATTCTATTGTTTAGATTCGAATCGTGAAAATAAAATTAAAATCCTTTCGTAATCGTGAAACGTGACTTAAAACACGTAAACAACTACTAATGTACGCCGTCCATTTATTTTTGTGACAATTATTGGGCGAAATAAAATTGCGAGAATTGTCGGACTCGTGAATTCGAAAATTTCACGACTAAGACGTAACGTGTAAAAAAAATCGTTTCGAAAAAGTTTTAATTCATTTCTCGTGTTCCGTATTAGGCAAACAACTACCCAACATCAAAAATGTCCAGCGATTATTCGATTCGAACGCCACTTCGATTGGTGCGTTTGGTGTGCATACCCGAACACAAGCGGCGGTTTGAGAATTTTCCGCGCGCTCGACGGTTTTCTACGATAAACGGACGCCGACGACAAATATTACGGAATCGTTTGGAAATCTGTCTGACCTTGAACGAACACTGCGGGTAAGAATATATTGCGCAGGTGAAAGTGCTTGAAGTTTATATAACGCAGGCGCGCGACCGCTCAAGAAAACATAATTATTCGTCTTCTTTCTGTTATTCCAGTCGTTCTATTGGAAACGAAATCCGAATAGGTACGACTGGACTGCGGACACACGGTTGTGCAAACAACCAGTCGACAGGTCTATAACCCGTGGTGCTTGTTTTGAAGCCGGCACACGTGATCCGACATGCGGCGTGCGTGATTATTGTTCCAAACGTTTTTGAACGTTTATAATTTAAAAAAAAAACCGCGAAATAATCGCCTCGAATCGCGCCGAGTGAGTTGCTCGTACAAATATTTTAGAGTTCCGTTGTAATTTCGAGTTCGAAAACAAAAAAAAACCATTCCAAGTGGCATTGGTATTTTTTTCTCATTATCTAATATGAATATATAATAAATACCATCTCCATCTTACTTAAAAACTAAATTTACGAGGCAGAATTGAACGTGTAGTAATTGACAAAATCATGACACTTTTACTGGTTCAATTTTAATTATGTAAAAAGTCTTTAAATTCCCTAATACATTCTCCAAAGAATAATGGAAGTTTTTCCAAAATAAAATTCAATTTTTAGACGTATTACAGATAAAAATTGTTTTAAATAAGGTTATTTTAACAAATTATACTAATGTCGGCAATTTATAATTTAAAAAACCGCCTGTTATTTTTTAGAAAAGATATCGACCATTATGTACATTATTATAGGACTGAATTCCGGATCAGCTAACATTTTATAATGTTGATAGAGCAATGGGTTTTCGAAACCTTTTTTACAACATTAAAACTGCCTTAAAATATTGTTTTGTGTTGCATTGTTCTTAAATGCAAAACTTCCTTATATTTAAAACTGATATGTCGACAATGATTTCATTATGCTTACAGAAATTATTGGTGAAATTGAAAAACGCGCTAAATAAAGTACCAACTAGATATAATTTGCATTTGGAAGTTAATGTATGTAATTATCCTAAAGTGTTTTTATAATAAAATAAAAATCATTGTCAAACTAATATATTTTTCATTTCACTTATAATTTAAAAATTAAACTAATGCATATTTGAAAATAGAATCCAATAAATACTTTTTGTTGATTATATATATATATTTAATTATAAAACAAAATAATGCGTACAACAATAAAAACTGAATAATGTATTTACATTGTATGTTAGATTATCAATTTAAAGTATTTTCTTCGGATAATACAAAATTTGTGTGTTTTTTAGTGACAACCAGCTTGAGAAACACGTCAGTCATAAATGCATCCCTTAGACATTGTTCAGATTTCTGAGCAATATCCCTTATACGTCGACCTCTCTTGCCCATCACTAGCTTCTCTATTCTTGGTGTATTGCAGCAAATTAACACAACAATATGTATATTACCTGAGTATAATATCGACAAATATAAGTATGTAATATAAATATATATATTTTATTGTACAAATATTAGTTTCTGAAAAAATTAACTAAATTTACCTTCACGCGAGGTTTCTAAATATTCCAATTCTACTTTTAGGTTATATGGAACTTCATTAGGTAAATTATCATATAATTTTGATTCTACTATACATTTCACTAAATCACAGTCATTTTTATCCAATATTACATCGTTGGGAAATATCCAAGGAGAAGGTTTGCTCTTTTGTAACAAATATTCCTAAAAAAAAATTGACAATTTACCATTATTACATTACATTTTAAATTCAAATATACTGTTTAAAAAATATGCTTTGTATTAATCACTATACATTTATGGATAATATAATCAAATTTTCAAACGAATACAATATCACATATTGATAAAAGTAATTTCATAGTAATAAATATCCATTTTTAAAAAATTATAATTTTATATATTTATATAATTATATTTTATATTAATTTTTAAACCGAATTTAAGTTAAAAATACTGTGTAATATGGTTTACTTTTGAGCATTTTATGGCTAATTTTATTATTTTTAGTTTGAATTAACAATGTATAATGAATATGAAAATATTAATTTACATATGGATGTTTATTTTCTAAATAGATTGTTATACGCAAGTTATATATACTCGTAAATAATATTCAACAAATAAATTTAAAAAACTGACCCTGATATCTGCCGATCCATGACTATGGATTGCTGATACCATAAATACATCATTAAACTTTTCCCAACCAACAGAACGTTTGACTTTTTTCACCAATGACCTCTCTTGAATTTTTGAACTTTCATGAGCTAACGTCTTGTCAGAATTTATATCATATATTTCAGGAACATGAAAATTCTGATGTTTATAACATGTCAATGACTGTGCTAGATCTAAGAGATATCTTTTCGATTTCAAAAGATCTATCTATAACATAAAAGTATCATATACACGTGTATAAGTTATAGTTAAATAAATAAATATATAAATACATATAATGTAACAAGTATTATGTTATAACGATCGCTTTTTCTATATCAATGGTTAGCAGTTAAATTGTTTACATAAATTTTTAAGCAATACCATTAAATCACTCGGCTCATCAAGTTGCTTAGTCAATAAATATTTATACGTAAAAACCTAAATATTTGTTTCGCAATCATTGTAGATTAGTAATTCTGTAGATTGTTGATGTTTTACGAACAAAGCGAAAAATATTCGTTTACGTTCATTGTTATTGTTTAACAAAACGCCCACCTTATTCAGTATTAAAAACGAATCCTTGTCCGAATACAGGTGTAAAAGTCTCAAAACTTTGGGATCCAAATGGTTTCTTGTATATCGATTGGACACGTCGTGTATAACGCCGATAATGTCGGCGTCTTCGATGGCGTTCACTGAATCGCTGCTGAATGATTTTTCTAAATTGTACCTAAACATACGACGTTTCTATAAGCGATTCGGTTTGAAAAAAACAATAAAGAAACGGTGGAAGGGCGGGGGGAGGGAAAGAAACGACGTATATTACTTTTCTATTTCTTTGGAATCGACTAGACCGGGAGTGTCCAAGAATACCAGTTGCGTGTCGTCGACACTGTGAACCGCACGGGCACTGCACCTCGTCGTGTGCACCTTACGTGAATACGGACACACCTGCAATGGCAATAGACCACTGTATAGACACAACGGGATGGAACGTGTCGTTTCTAACGTACGGTTCTCTGGACGATGGCATTGATGAGAGAACTCTTTCCCGCGTTCGGCACACCTATAATGGCCACTTTCAATAGCCGTTGTCGGTCACGTTCGATGTCGCACCCGTCGCTGTTGTCGTAACACCGTACCGGGTTGGAGGCGCACTGACGTTTGGCCAACGGCGCGTGCACGCGACTCGGTACCGCGACGAACAGACGAAAGCCGGTACTCAGATACTTGGCCATCGCGATCAAAACGGCAGATTATTCGTTTCGTTCGGACGCGTCGCGTTCGTCGGCGTGACGAAACGCACGAATTCACCGAACACCAAAAATCGTCGAGTAACACAAACGCGCCTTTTTCGAATTATATACTTATATATATTCCGGTACGTCTTCGTAATATTCGTAGCGTGTTCGCGGTTATCACGTCTTATCACAATCGTTACCGGTTACCGCGTTGTACGACATCTGCGCCGACATATTTTCGGTGGTTCGAAAATAACGTTGTAATAATCGAGCGGTGGAACGCCCGTCGTTTTAGTCCAGTGAATCGTCCGTGTTAACGGTAATACAAAAACGAAAAGATCTAATTTTTGTTTCTCTCAAAACTCGCCCGAAAAAACCGCTGATCGTCCCGGACACTGTTGGTCAATGTAGTAAGCGTCGGGTAAGTTCGACGCGAGTCCGGGGGAACAGTCAATATTTGCCCTCTATTCGGGCGGACTAGTCGAATTATAATATTCGTCCATTTTACGGTTTAATTGTTAATCACTACACCGAAATTATCGTAAATCGTACGTTATGTTAATTTAAGTTTCAAACGTTTGTTCTGTTACATTAAAAAAATTTAAATTAACGGTGTAAATTTAAAAGTTCAAATTTTACTCGAAATTATTTAAAAAAACGTACAAAAGTTACCGTAACGAAATTTTTAAGCGCGTATATATATATATATTTCCAAGTTCGATTACTTTTTAAGAGAAAACTGCTAATTTTGGTAAAAATAAGTAAGTATCTATGTGAAGAGTTTGAATAAATATATGCATGCAATATTGTAGAGTACTAAAATTCTTTTTTTTATTTAAACTTAACTACGGAATTTAACAAGTTAATAGTACGACACTAATTTTGCTAGTTAAATTATTGTCGACTCATTAATGTCCACCGTAATAATTGTCAATTTTTTCGAGGAAGTTTCAGATAATTTTAGTCTCGAGATTAGACAAAAAACGAAGAATTCGCTTTAAGGCACTGAAGCTATTACATAAATAAGACTTATGGATAACCGACATTTAACAGTCAGACAGAATGTAGCCGAATAGGTGCAAATATACCATTATTGGAACATTCAACGTACAATTTTACTCCAGTTGACGAGTAATATATACGCTGGTTACATTTTTTTGTTATATCCGTCATAAAACATAACGAATGGTATTATAAGAACAAATTAACAAAGACGATAATGAATTTCACGTTATTATTTATTATTAAACAGTACACAATCCTAATATTTTATTTTCGAAAAAAAAATTATACACAATAATTAAGTCTACTACTAGTAGTAATAGTAAATATAATATATTAATATTAATATATTACACGGTAATTATGTGTTAGGATAAGATATTGTGTTGCGCTGACCATAATCATTAGACAATTAAATTTTTGGGATCTTCTAAAAATAACACGGAATGACGATGTTTTTAAACATTAAAATTTTTTTTTTTTTTAATTGCATTATACTACCCAATTTTGATAACTCATTCCACGTTACTGAAAAAAAAAACAAGTACTTAACGTCACTAAATTAAACATGTACATATACATTGTCTTTATATAGTAAATTATTTGAAATAATGTTAATAAAGTCCAAAGCTATTTTTTTTTTAAATCTAATAGTTAAGTACAAAATACTATTGTCATCCTTATTTAACATCAAAAACTACATAAGAAACTCTAAAGCTACATAGTATCAGAAGAATAAAAGTATGTTAACACAAGCATACGTAACAATTAAGAACTACTTAAATGTGTAATGTTAGTAAGAAAAAGAAAACGTGTTATGTTTAACCATACACAAAAAAATATATTTCTTTAAAATCTTACTCAATAAAATTATTAATTGAGATATCACACGGTCGTTTATAAATTGATATACCTGCAAAATTACTCAAAACGAAAACAAATGTAGTTCAATCGTCAAGAAACCCGTTCATCAGTCAACTCACGAATAAGTTTTATATATGTTCAACTATTACCCAATTATTAAATAGTTTGTAATAAGCGCATTAACATATTGAAGCATTCGGTTAAAACTGTGTTAGCGATCTTTTTTCCCATAAATTAATCGTACATAATTTTTTATATAATAATAGTCGACCATAGCATTATTTAAAATAATTAAAAGCAAAACGCTAAATAAACAATAAACTAACTTTAATCATAATATAAAAGCACATTAAAATTACATGTTAAGTGAAGATCACATATTGTTACATAAATCATGACTAGTTAAAAAAACACCACAGTTGTTCGACTACTACAGTTTTGTTTAACAATAGCGGAATAATAAAAGGAAAATTATAATTACTATTTGAAATGTCAATACGACATTATAAAAAAAATGAATAGACCGCTGAGTGATATGAAAACTATGTTTTTAGTAGCGTATAATTTCATATTAAAAATGAATGTAAACCCAATTTATTAATCTACATATTCATAATTTCATAATTCAAGATAAACACATGCCATATTGTACCTTTTTTCCTTAAGTATTTCTTAATTGCGAAGAAAATACAAAAAACCCAAAAAAAAAAAATCGGAAAACTTTAATATAAAATTAAATCCGCCTCTGCACGAATACAAATGACTAAATTATAAAAAATAGAATTTAATCATAATGAAATTATACATGAAACTAATAAGTAGTTATGGAATACATTTGACATGTAACTAAAAATATATATATATTTTTTTTCCTTATAAACGGGCTTTTGTATGGTTTGGTCTAATAATATAATTTTTAGAAGCTATAGTGCCCATAAAATATTATTTATAAATTATAACGTTGCAAGGCAAAAATCTTCTTGTTCAGGTACATACACAATGCGTAAAGTGTTGGTGTATCCAGAACCTTTTTTCCATCCAGTGACAACTACAACTGGATCTCCAGTTTGAATGAAACCACGAGCTTTACCGAACTTGATGGCGTGCACCACACGTGTGTCCACATCTTTTAACCAATCACTTAATGGTTCCTCTAAGAAAACATAATTTAATAATAATATAACACAACTGAACACGAAAAAAAATACGCGGCAATTTATTTGTTACCGTTGTAATATAAAGGTAAGATGCCACGGTAAATATGACATTGACGAGCAGTTTGAGCATTTCTGGTTAACGCTATAATAGGACTACGTGGACGATATTTCGATATCAGATGCGCAGAATGACCAGACGTTGTAAGCACAACAATAGCCGCTGCTTTGCTCTTATTAGCAGCGTCGACAGCAGCAATAGCAGTTGTATGAGAAGCGTCCAAAGGCAAAATAACCTAAAAACAAGTTGTAAATTTTACTAAGTTTATAAAATCGACGTCAACATTTTCTAGAGATACACTACTTACATCGGACGACAGATCAGCGAATAATTGTTTTTGCCAAACAGCAGTCTCAGCTTCTTTACAGATGGTAGCCATAGTTTGTACACACTCTAATGGATATTCACCTTTGGCTGTTTCTCCAGATAACATCACACAATCAGCTCCATCCAAGATGGCATTTGCTACATCAGAAGATTCTGCTCTGGTAGCACGAGGTTTCTTAATCATAGATTCCAACATCTGAGTTGCACAAATAGCTGGTTTGCCGGCCTATTAAACATTCTGATATTAGTTTCATAAGGCTAATGGTTTTTTTTTTTTTTTAAATACCTTATTGCAACGAGCAATCATGGCTTTTTGAGCCAAGAACACTTTTTCTGGTGGAATTTCAATACCTAAATCTCCACGAGCCACCATAATACCATCAGAAGCGTCGATGATTTCTTGTAAGTTTTTCATGCCTTGGTGATTTTCAATTTTTGAAATGATCAAAATGTTTTTACCTTTTTCACCTTTAAATGTAAAATTTAATTATATTTTAATAATAATAAAAAAAAACAACCATTTGACGTTTGTTGATATTAACCCAAGATATCTCTGATTTCTTTAATTGCAGACGCTTCTCTGATAAATGAAGCAAATATCATGTCCACACCTTGTTCAACACCAAATATCAAATCACTCTTGTCTTTTTCAGATACAGCTGGTAAATCTACAGGTACACCAGGCAAGTTAACACCTTTACGACTTCCTAACGAACCACCATTTTCAATGATACACACAATGAAATTACTACCTATTAAATAAATAAAAAAACACAGATAATCAGTTAATTAAATTTAATTTGAAATAACAACAAAGCATAATACCAATTTCTTTGACAATCAAAGAAATGAGACCATCATCAACAAATACTCTGTTGCCAGGTTTTACTACTTTGATGATGTTGGAGTAATCAACATATACAGTGGTAGCACTTCCGCTGTTTTCAAATGCTTTATCCGTTGTTAAACGGATTTGTTCACCTTTCTTCAACTCAACTTCAGCTGAACCACCCTAAAATATAATTATAAAGATGAAGTAATATAAATCAAATAGTACGCATTTAATATATGAAGACAACTTACTCCTTCTAATAGACCAGTTCTTATTTCAGGTCCCTTGGTATCTAAGGCAATAGCCAATGGGCTATAAAGACCAATCTTCTTGCTGTAATTTTCAGCCGCTTGTCTCAAGTTTTTTATAGTATTAGCATGATATTCGTGTGAGCCATGAGAGAAGTTTAAGCGACCAACATTCATGCCAGAATCAATCATTTTCTCAAGTGTTTCCACAGCAACCGAAGCAGGTCCTATAAAAAATAAGTTTCTATTATACTATTACTTAGAAGGTTAAAAATTAGTAAATACTTACCGATTGTACAAATGATACCAGACAAACGAACAAATTGTGCTTCAACATCAATGTCCAAGGAGCTCATATAGTCCAAGTGGGTTGTGGTATTATCATGAATCAAAACTGTTTTAGCCATCTAAAATTTAAAAAGAAATACAATTTTTGATTATTAATAATAATAATAATAATTAAATGAACAATTTAAGCATTCAACTTTATGCGGTTGATCAATAAACACTGGCCAAGTAAACTTATTGTAACTGCTTGTGTGTAAGGAACTTTTGGTCATTAATAAACTATACTATTTTAATGTATGATTTTTAAACTTAATAGTGTTGTGTTTGACAACAAAATAAAATAGAATTAACATGATACACAGTCTAATTGCAGAAATGTCAAGCACAAGAACAAATTATTTGCAGTTGGTATTTCAGCAAGCATAAGCGGTGAATAAAAAAAACATTGCGGTTGTGCCAAAATTGAATACGTGATATTTTATTATTGGCATATAAATTTAAATATTTTATATTCTATTGTCCAGTGAGTACCAACTTAGTAATTATTAACGCATTAAAAATATTTATTACCCATGTAATATTGTAAGTCAAATTATCGAAATTGTATAATAGGTGCATGGTTAAAAGGATTTTTAATTTTTTTACTCTTAGACTATATACGCTGGCGTAAGTAATATATTTTTTTTAAAACAAAAATATCAGAATTGATCTATACTAGGTGTTATATGGTGATAAACAGATACACGAGTTGATAAAAATGTCTGTAGGATGTGAAAAATATATGCCTTTATATTCATAAATGATTGTTTTTGATATACCATTGACAGACGATACGATGTATTCAAAAATTAAAAGTAGATTGCATACTATATCATGACCATTTTAATGTATTGCTGTTAAGATGAACTGCATACATTTATTGGAATCAAAACTAGATTAGGATTTTATTGACCTTAGAATATTCAAGGTCATAAATTAGAGTCTTAAAATAATGAAACTAATTGGATGAAAATATATAAATACGGTTCAAAAAGCTTAAAGATTACAAAACTATTAATAATGCCAATACAATTTCAATACAAACTGTTAACCCATCTAAATAAGAGGAAAAGATAAATTGTATTATACCTATATGTTAATATTATTAATACGAGAAAATAATTATAAGTAATCATAGAAATATTCGTATTTACGTATAGACATTTAAAGAGAAATTAAACAATTAAACGAAAGATTAATAATTTTAGAATAATGTGTAGTGATTTCAAAAGACTTTTATAATCACTGTAATTAATAACCATAATTAGTTTTTATTGTAAGTAAATTATGTTCGTAATACTTTCAATTTAATACGGTTAATGAGAGTATTTAACTTGTGCCTATTATAAACAAAAAATCAATATAACACGATAAACAATTAAGTAAAATATTTCTTTAAAATAGGTGTGTCCCAAATGTCATTGGTTTTTTAAGTGTTTATAAGGTAAAGGGTCGAAGTAATTTAATGTCCTTGAAAATATGTGTGTTAAATTTCTGATCTATCCAAGAGACTATAACAGTTTGAAGGGATTTAACAGCCACCAAAAAAAAAACAAGGTTTCTTGATGAAAAATTGAAGTAAAATCAATAAGTTTTGGTTGGAATCATACAAAGTCAATAAACGACTAACAATAGCTTTTTGGAAAGAAATTTAAAAAAACCATTTATGTAACAAGTCGTGCACGATACAAATACAGAGCGCGTAAAATCGTACGCCGGATATTTGCGACGATACACAGGTAATATTTCAACGGCACAATGACCATACGGCTTATACACCTCGGGTACGACATAGTCAGAATGTACGCGTCGTGGTACGGTCAATGGCGACGATGGCAGTGGAGACAATAGTGTCATCGGTGGACGAATGTTCGCTACAGACCGGAACAAGGCGGCAGTGGCGGGTGCGAGACGCATCGGACACCGCGCGCGCCGGGTCGACGGAGAAATCGATGGAAAACGAGCGAACAGATGCAGAGGCAATCCCGACGACCAAAGTGTTTGCCGGACTACTGATTCCGCGTCGTCGGCGAAACAATCGTGAAAAACCGAACTTTTCGCGATTACAAATACATACACAACCGAATTGGTCGGCGGCATCAAGGTTACCGCAATGTCATCGGCAAATGTGTGACTGCAACGATGAATCGTCACAGATACACGCACACATAGAGCTACAGACACGTACGTATACAACACTAGACGATGGGTTTGTAATTCGTTTTTACCAAAAACGACCAAAATGTGTCGTGAACGTACGCGTGTGTCGTACGTTCCGTCCGATTACCATATACTCACTTCGGTTTTTACGATGACGGGATTACGATTTAAATAGCGATGGGCGTCGTGTACGTTTGAGAAACGGAGACGTGCGTGCGTTTTCCAGATGGCAACGAACGAAGTGAAACGGTGAAATTCGAACGTGACACGCGCGACCGGGCAACCGTCTGAAAACAAAATTGCCGTAGTCTAGTCGACAGCGAAAACGTTCGCGTGAACGAAAATCGACCGCACAGGTACCGCAACCGCTGACCGAACGAATGGTGTGAACGTTTCTATTCGTTTCTCTCCCACTCGCTCGCTCTTTCTTTCTCTCGACCGTGTACACGACGCGTTCGGTGTTTTTCGACTTTTTCCGCGGTTTATTTTTTATCGGGTAAACGTCCGTAATTAATTACGCGTTGTAACTTCTCGTTCCGTCTGTTCGTTCGTTACGGATTTTATAATAAACCCAGATAACCCAGCCGTCCCGATCAAGGTGAATCGGCGGAAGAACCAACCGCACCTTGACGCCCCGCGCGCGGCGCCAATACCGGTGACACGTTCACGTCGGTACACCGTTCGCGGCGCTCGCTGATAATGGCCGGTGCACGGCGATAACGGACGCGGCTTTTTGGAAAACTTTTCGAGTTTTTCGTCCGGTTTTTCCAGCGCGGAAACACTTCCGCCGCGGCATTATCGGTCGATCGATATCATTTTTACAGCCACGGAACGTACCGCCGGTTGAACGCCCGAAATTCGTCGAACGATTTTTATCGTGAGTATGTACGGTATATTTTGAACTCGGTCGCCCACTTTTATCGGCGGTCGAACGTTCAAGTTCGGACACGCGAGTATGATACTCGCCCGGGGCGCGGCTATTATTTATTTCGTTAGGATTTCCGTAGTGAAAATCGTCTCGGACGAACGAAAATAGTACGCCCGGAACGAACGACGATAGTGTTATATAACGCGCGTTGTTGTTTCGGTCGGTTTCGTTTTAAACGCGATTATTGCGCGCCGTATTCACGCGTCATTAATTCCCGTTACGATTATTCAGTCACGCAAAAACGCGCCTATTGATGTACATAATTACGTACACCGTCGTCTTGTTCATGAACTACTGTATTGAGTCAACGCTTACCTAAATATTGTGTACACCGTTTTTATTAAAAAAAAAAAATTAAATGAGGAAAACGTCAGAAAAAATTCGACAAATTTGACGAAAATATATTACTAATTTCTTTAAGTTACTTCGTAATTTT
Source organism: Geopemphigus sp. TES_GeoC_2020 (assembly GCA_025469175.1). Classification (NCBI taxonomy): domain Eukaryota; kingdom Metazoa; phylum Arthropoda; class Insecta; order Hemiptera; family Aphididae; genus Geopemphigus; species Geopemphigus sp. TES_GeoC_2020. The sequence continues at coordinate 60,973 of JAIPRN010000207.1, forward strand.
AAACAATTATTCGAACATCGAAGCGAAATATTACCCGTACGTTTGAAGACGCGGTAAACCGTAATTTCAAAATTTTCGATTCGTTAATTCTCGACTTGGAGATGTAAATAAGTGTAAAACTGTATGGTTGAAAATCGTGTATAAGTCATATTTGAATTCGCTCTTGTTTTTGAGAGAGGACTCGAATATAGTTGACGATAAAAGTATTTACAAGATCGATTTGCGAACGAAAACGATTCGGTAACGTAAATCCGCTAGACTATAGCCCCCCTCTGCGATTAATTTGTTACTCGCCTTCGGCATAATCAGTCATTCAACGTTCAATTTTTATTTGTTACGTGCGTTTACATATTGCAAATAATATATACTTTTATTACACGTATATCTAAGTCATATAAGTTTTATTGGTATATATAACTTGAGTTAAGACTATAGTAGCTTTGAACTTGATATATTAAATACGTACGCGGATTAGGTTATTAGTGTTTAGTAGTTTTGTAAAAAAATACCGTAAAAATGTTAAACGGTATTTAGAATAAAGTTGACTTTTTTCATTTCAATTTTCGTACTTATTTGATAAAAATAAAATTTGTATTCTATCTGTATATTACTTTTTTTTAAATACTTATCATTCGCCTGGAATTAAAACCCGTTATTATATTGGATAACTAAATTTTTTTGTATTACGTATATATATAATTAATACCGTTTAAAATCGATTATTGACTAAAAAGTAGCAATTTTGTTTATTTCAATATTGTATTAGTTTATTCGATATAATTGTTTAGTATTTTTAAACAATTTTATCTGTCAATTTATCATCAATGTTTAAACGGTTTAATGTGTTATTCCTCTGACCTATCTTAAAATAAAAGATAAACGTACATGAGGGCCACGTGTGAAGGTCCTAAATATAATTATACTATATAATTACATAATTACTAGTTATGAACGCGTTATCTGTAATAGAATATTATCGTTTCAGTTTCTTTATTAACATTTTTTTTATTAATTTTCAAATACTATTTCTTTACAATAGACATCTTTCAATAAATTTATCGTAATTTTGTAGCGGAATTATGTATATAATATAGGTAATACCATTTATGTTATAAAATTAATCTGACTTTAAAGTAGGTAATCTATAAGTTATTCAATTAAATTTATTTAACAATTGTGCAGTTTCAACGAGTAGCTATAGGTAGCTATTCTTAAAAAAAGCGGTAAACGTTTTATCTTTATTTAGATTATATAATATGTCTACACTTACAAGAGTTTAAAATCGTCATCCAAATATACTCGTATTTGTAACCCGAATAATTATTAAATATAATAGTATAATTGGGGCGTATTTTTGATAATACTGTAATTCATAAACGTTCAATTATTTACAATAACTAAGAAACTTCTAGGTACGAATTATTATAATATACGAATATATTCAAGCGATCTTGACATTTATTTACGTTATACCGATTTGGCGATATGGTTGACGAAACAGAACAGAAAAAGTACTGCGTGGAGCGAAAAAGTAGTTATATTAAAGTATTTCCAAATTACCGTTTATAATAATAATATACGTTCGTAACGTACATAAACGATTTCAAAATTATATACGCTTCCGCTACTTGCGCAACATGAACTCTGGAAACGTTATTACATATTATTAATTTCGTTTTTAAAACGAAACGGACGTTATTAAACGAGTCGCGTAATACAAATTGTTTTGAAACTTGGATTTTAAGCAAACAGAAACTTCCTACAAAATTGGTGGTATAGTTAAATGAAAATATTATTCCGAGTTAACGAGTTTTCGTGATTTAATATTTTCGAATTATATATATACATATCTCAATATCCAACTTTTAATTGCACGACTTTTTTATGTAAAAGTTATCGCGTCAATTTCCATTTGCGTCGGTATTAATGTTTATAAATTATACGATATTTCGTGGATTTTTCGGATTATTCAAACTTTAGAGGATGCGAAAAAAGTCATTATTATTATGGCGGAATGACGATTATATGGCGTAAATTAAAAATTGTCTGAAATAAATTAACACCATATTACTATAAATAGTCCCGAATATTCGCTATTATTACATTTTTTTTTATTCAATGTATACAATTTATCGTATATTAAAATAGTCAGCGAATCGGTAACTTATAACTATAACATAGGATATTTCGTAGAAGATGGTCATTTAATAATCAAAGTGGTGAAACTTTTGTTTTTGATTTTTGAAAGGATTTTATTAAGGAGATCTCTTGTACCATATTTTTAAATTGATAATGGGAAGAAATAACTAGGAATGTTGTTTTCAAGATTAGATATAATGGGATTTCGGTGGTTATGGGGTTTGTTACGGAATTTTCGATTGGTCATTTTGTAGTTTCATCGGTAATGGATTTTATTAGTATAAGATTTAAACAAAGTGTTTGAATTTTTTAATTGTTAAAGACTTTGTAGTTCTCTATATTTGGAAATTGTACGTTCATAATGGTTTTAAAAGCGTATTTTGCGTAAAAGTTCAGTTTTTGTTTAGAAACTAGGTGTACAATAGACGAATTTTTCAAACAGTTTTAAGTTCATATTGTTTATATGTATATATATATATATATATATACACGTTGCCGTGTATCGTGAGGTGTTCAGGTTTTTGCTGTCCAAGCAACTTTAATTATAAAAAAATTGATAGGCGATGGACGCAAGATAAATTTCAGCCGAAATAAATAATACGGTCTATATAAAATAAATCAACGAAACGCGGTTAAAATTTCAGCCATAAAAATAATTTTATTTTTATATATTTTAGCAGTCGAATAGTAATTAATATATACGAGTATTTTATTACTTGTATAATTATTGACGGTAAATTTTTTTTTAACCAACCGCGTCGATAGCTACATAAAAGAACTCGGAATAATTGATAATTTATTAATAATTATGGCGTTTGTCGTGCACGTATTATACGAAATTTTAATTTCGATTAAATTAAATGTTGTAGTGTTTTTGTCATTGGTTAATTATGTTTTAATTTTCATCCACTATCAAGTTTGTAAATGGTAAATTGTTTTAGAAGTAATAAGAATTTGAGCTACAAAATAAACGCCGATGCGAGTGCAAGTATAATAAGAAAGTTAAGGGGGTGTTTTATAATTTATAGTTACAATGTAGATTATGCGGTGTTTGGGTAGTGGGAGGAGCATATACCCATTAAACATGTAAACGTAGTTTTTACACGTACTTATAAAATGATCGTTTCACATCGCTGCGGTTTGTTAATTATATTGTGAACCGCGTTCGCTTTCAATTCGCCTTGCGCAAAAGACTGCAGCAGCGCAGGCGAGCCTAGTTTTCGTTGCGGTGGAGGTGTTTTTAATTGTCACCATTGTGCAGCGCAGACGTAAGTTGGCGGTGAGTGTGTTCGTGGTGGGGAGATATTCTGACTATTGATTTTTAAACGGAAACCTTTTATTTTTGACACCTCATATTCGTATATATATATGGATGTATTGCGAACGGATAGCTTAGCTATATATAATTTTCGAAATGTCTTTAGAAGGTCATGTGCGTTTTTATTGCATTGTACTTATATATGTATACATATGTGTGTGTGTGTGTGTGTGTGTGTGTGTGTGTGTGTGTGTGTGTATAATTGGTGAAAACTTATCAATTGATTAATCAAAATGAAAACATATATTTTTAAATTACGTATTTAAATTGAACGTTTATTCGAATATAAAACAAAAAAATATTGGTTTGATTAAAAATTTATCGAAATTTATATTCACCAAAATTTTCTAGAATCTGTAATACGTGAGTGTCAACAGTAAAATACATATTTCCACGTGTAATCGTGTAATCGAAATAATGTAAACGAACAAAAAAATGTTCGTACAATTCGTACAGCGTTTCGTTCGTACGCGTTTATTACATTATGTAATCATTTCGTGTGACTACCATGTACCTGCTCTATGAGGTTTCGGGATATAATTATATACGGAATGATACTTTTTTTTGCTAGAGCTACCGATTATCTGCCTAGATTTTAAATGAATTTTATTTCTGTTTTCTATTCGTTATTACATCGTTCGAGAATTATTTATAGAGCGTTTTCAAAATTATATCCTCAATCATTTTACCCTAAATATACGTAGAATTTCTGAATTTCAAATTAATCTCTAAAAGTGTTATCAGCAGTTTTATATATTTTTACGGAAATAAAATCGAATCAGATAAGTTTCACAATTTTGTCAGAATGTGAGGCCTCCAAAGGTGGGATATATAAGAAAGTAATATTATATTGTATAATATATATACGATAAGCGAATATCGAAATTTGTTTTCTATTGATACAAGCTGGTAGTTGTATAATTTGTTTTTCTTCTATATTGTATCCAAACAATTATTTCGTAGTTTCGAAAATTATTGTTATTCTGTTTGTATATCGAATTGATAAATTACAACGCTTAATATTTGAGTTGATGTCGGTCAGATATTTGACCGTTGCTTTGTATATACATAAAAGTTTCTGTATAGTGATGTATTAATATTTGTCTAACTTGCAGTATACCATTATTTTTGCGATTAAAACTTTTAAACGCCGAGGAAACCTTGTCGAGTTCCTCATAATGTAATAATAATATTGTATTTTCCTACATACGAGTTTTACTTATTAAAATATACTACGATACAATTTCCAAACTAGATCGTCTCCGTCAACTTCGGGCTATTGATTTTGTTCGCGTACACTACTGGAGTCACGACTCATTTCGCGAAACGATTGGTCGTCGGCAATATCGTCACCGTCATCGTGACAAACTCTTAGTTATTAGGACGATGTTTTATTCATCGACGTATTTTTGCGTTAAAATATTTAAAGCCTACTTTAGTCGCGAATCAAACTTTAAGGACCTAAAAACTACATTAAAGTCCTCTTGAATACGGCCGACTATTTAACGTTAATTAGTCGTTAAAACTACACTCTTTGGTTTGCTTATATATTTTCCGAAACCGACATCATTATGTACGAATATTATTTAGCATCAAAATAGGTACTATCGCGATATCGATTGAACAGAAGTAAAAGAAGTCAATGTGCGAAAAAAATTGTGTCATTGATTATATATATATATATATGTGTGTGTGTGCTTTAGCTATGACTATTGATAGACTATTGATACAAATTGTACGTGTTGGATAAAAAAAATGACGCGAAAAATACTACCGCGTATAAAGCAAAGGGGACGAAGAAACGATATATATTATCGTCCGGGTGGTCGTTTGTATCGTTCAAAAATTTAAGACCGAAAATCTAACGGGTGTAATAAAGGTGTGTATGTGTGTGTGCGTGTGTGTGTATTTGTCGGCCGTCAAGGCGAAAGCCGTCGACAAATTGCCGTCTGCTGGAAGTCCCGTATGTAATCCGACCACCGATTTCCTTTACCCTCTTTCTCTCCGCGACAGTTTGTCATATTCAGCCAATTATCGTTTGTCCTCAGTCCCTTCACACACCCACACACTTGTCTATACGTTATTCCCTCGGGAAGTATACTAACATCTTTTCGCACGTCATAGTTTCGTTGACGTCGGGGACTCCGCGCCGCCTTATTTTACTTCAGTGGATGGGGAATACCGTAGTTTCGTTTCATCAACGCGTTGTGTTATTATTACTCGTAAACGAAGAAAAAAAAACGTAAAATGCGAATGACGAACAATCGTTTCTAACCTAACTGACGAATAAAAAATATACGACCGCCCAAATCGGAACCGCGTCGTTAACGAGTGTTTACTTGCTCGTCGAGGGGCGCGCGCTTACAATGAGTAACGCCGGAATCGCGAGTTTCCTCGAGTCCTTCTGATTAATACTCGAGACTTCCGTCGAACTATATTGTTATAGGCTTACATCGCGGGTTTTCATAATAATAATAATAAATCGTAATTACCGTAGACGTTTTGCCCGAGACACCAAAGTTTCCTTCATTCGTTACTATAGTATTTTCTCATTTTCGATTTCGATATTCGGGGAATAAACACACAATCTTACGTCGTCATATCGTCTGCGGAAACTCGGAAACGAGAACGCGCCGACACGGATTGCAACAGTGTCGGTCTACACCCGTGTTAGGCGTGTTACTCGTAGACATTTCTTAGATACGTACACCTAAACGTATGATCGTAATGTATCGTTGGCTTTCCCAATCAATCGAGAAAATATAATACGGGCCTTCGGAAAATCGTTCTTAGATAAACGTAAATCGCACGCTGGACGTTCGCTACTTATACACTGTACTCGTTTAAAAAGAGGTTTTTGTACGATTGCGGCGTTTGTTTTTGGCTCGGAATTGTCTACGAATTCCGTTTAAAGAATTTTTTCATCGCTTTTAATGTATCGGGAAAAAAGTTCGACCGTTACGTTTAGTCGCGCGTGTGCAGTTGGAAATAACGTTTTTTTTTTTTTATTATTATCATAAACGTTATCGGATTACGAGTAGGAATAAAAATAATTCCGTCCGCTCGGTCAGAGACGACCTATACAATTCGAAAATATTCGCTCCGTTTCTTCTCGTTCGTCGGTTTCGTAAAGTTTTGTGGCAAAGGCGGGGCTTTACCGTAAAGCCCTCGTCGCGAAGTCGAGACCATGTTTACTCCTCTCTCAGATTACGCCCGCACCGAGTGGGCCTAGTGCGCCGCAGGGAATTATTATGTCCCGGCGGTGGCGGTGGCCATCATCGTGTTGTGTTCGGGATGATGATTTTATGATGACGTAGAGGGACATATGTACGGAACGTGATTTACGTTTTATACATCGGGTGGCGGCGGCCATCATTCTACGCTTATCTTGTTACCACGAATGTAATGCGCTCGTTTTCAGTTCGATCGAACGCACCGCTGTAGAATGATTACCACGTCTTTATCTATAACGGCGACGCCGCAATTACGAAACGTTTCTACGATTTTACGTTTTCTCGAGTACGACGTTTATCGAACGCCCAATAACCGATCGTAATTATTCCCGTCCAAACGACTCCGGTTCGTTTCCATTGGTGCGAATTATTTTCTCGTTACACGCGCGGTTTACGTATAAATACGTTCGGGGCGCATATTGCCAACGCGAAATACGTGTTCGCTAAATTAACGAGCACACGTATATATACAACAAATATATTAGGTAGTGTACGTACTTACAAGGCACTTATCGTCCGTCTTTTTAGGTGTTACGATTTGAAGAAAAAAAAACACGAAACCAAATGCGTTTATTTCTACTAGACGTACATACCCAGAGAGGTCTTCTGTGACGCGCTGTGGGTTCGGAGAAACAGGTACTTGGTTAGAATTCATGTTTCGTACGATTTTGGCGTTCATAGCTTGGGGGGGGGGGAATCATTTTTATGGGCTTTCTAAACGCCGACCCGAATGCGCCGTGATTCAAAATTAACGTACGTGTATACGTTACCTTTATAGCGATTCCCCGGAATGTTTTTATGTAATTATGAGAACGTCCTTCGAATAACAACCATTCATCGAGCGATCCGATCTCGGGTCGGTTATTTTTCGCCGTTATAGTTTCGGAGGAGGGGGAGGTTCACAACGAACCGTTTTCGATAATCCAAAGTACACAATCGTCAACGGTCGCACCCGTGTCGCGTCGTCGTTACAGCCGTTACTGCGCAAACAACGCGCGCGAATATTCCGCGATATTTATAACGGCGAACCACGCCTTATCTACGCGGCGTTTGCATACCAATATTTGTCGTCGTTAACAGCCGTTTCCCGATAAACGTTCCTGGGCGATTAGCGGCCGGGACGAAAAAAAAATTAAAATATAATCGGCTCCTTGAACGATTACGACGATCGAACAACATCATACTCGCCGTAGCCCGAATTAAAAAAAAAACACAACCGCTCGGACGTTTATCGTTCGCGTCGCGGGTGCTGGGTGGACGGGGAACGGAAGTGGGCACAACGACGACACAGTTTATTATTCGTTTATAACAGCCGCGTGTAACGCGAGCGGGACCGGGGTGGTATACGTCGTTTCTCCTAACCGGTTACGATGCGTTTGCGCTCGTGTTCATTCAGTCGACGTCCCCACAGCCGAACAAACACGACACACGGTGATTCGATCGCGTCCGTAAAGTGTTCGCAGTGACGTTTCGATCCGCCGGCGGCCGTGCAGTCCCTCTATCTTTGCGATAACGAACCTGTTTTTCGTTTCGCCCGTATTTTTTACCTATCGTTATTAACGTTGTAGATCCAACGACGATGGCGGCGCAATCCACGAAACAAGTGATCAATTTCGGCGCCGGACCGGCCAAAATCCCCAAACAGGTATGTTACGCGCGCGCACTCGGTTAACGGAGCATTCGGTTAAAGAAAAAAAATATCTATATTTTCCCTTCGAACGACTACGTTTCTCGATAATTATACGGACGTCGATCGTTACGAATCCGGCGAAAACGATTTTTTCTTTGTTTCGTTCCCGACGACAAATTAAAACCCGCGCACGACGCGAATAATGCGTCCCCAAAAACGTTCCCGTATATATTTCGTACTATCGTCTTCAACGTTTGTCGTAGCGCGTTTCGAGATCATCGTTCCGCGTTTTTACCGCTACAACGGTTCCGGTTTTTATTTTTGTTGTTTTTTCGCCCAGGTTCTAGAACAGGTACGAGACGAGCTCGTTGACTGTGGTTGCGGTATTAGTGTCATGGAGCTGAGTCACCGGTCTTCCGAATACGCGGCCATCAACAATAACGCCATCGGACTGTACAGAGAATTACTGTAAATATACGTATTACCGAAATGTCGTACTTGTAATAATAATATGACGTCGATCGTCGCACGGTTTGTCGTTGACGCCCAAACGAAAGTGACAAAGTTTCCTTCATTCGAATTATGGTACGCCGTACGCTGTACTTGCTACCTTTTCAAACTTAATATTCCGCAAAGTCGAATAGAAGAAGAATTTCGTGGCTTCAATTGGAATTACGGACGATGTTTTCTTAACGAAAGATACGTTGATATGTATACGAGATTTCGCACGAGTTAGGCAATCCGAGCGCGAGTTAATACTTTATCGTATTTCATTTTCGAATACGAAAGTAATCGACAATATATCGTACGAACACCGACGTCCGTACGACGTGATCGAATATTTAGTAAATCGACTTGAGCGTTGTACAAAAACTAATCGTTCGATATTTCTAAAAACGTTTAACGGCGAGTAAACGGGTTATTTGGAGTGGATTAAAATTAATTACACGGACGTTCGGGTAAAAATACAACGCGATGGTTTTTTCCAATTTCCCTGTTGAAGAATGAACGCGTTTGCGTTTTTCCTATTTCTTTGGGGTACGCGCGTTTTTAAATCGATTAAATTACAATAACGAATATTAATAATCGTACGATATTAACGCGCGTATATTATACATGCGTCGACTGTGACGGAACAAGAAAAAACCTTGGCCTTCTAAACAATACGTTACGCGTGCCGCCTCGCGTAGTTAAAAAATTATTCGCCCGGCGCGTCGTTCTAAATTATTTACTTAACCGTACGAACGAGTAGAGCCGTCCGAATAACGTCTACGGGCGTTATTGTAACGTTTCGTGTTATAAAAACGGAACGTGATACACGTGGAATATGTATATCCGGACGACCCCGAAATACGTTCGTTTTCACGTCGAGAAATATTTTTTACCCGTAGCTATATCTTATTATTTATGTACGTTAGTGTTTGCGTTTGACACCGAGTCGCCGCTGTAGGGAATATAAGTCTAGTTTTATTTCGACTACGTTCGGGATAACTATAGTTTTTAGGTTTCGCTCACCATGTTCGGGATATTTTACGGAAATAAGATCGGACAACTTTCTTTTTAATATTCGAAGAGAGTAGCGCGTGTTCCTTTACGAATCTATTAATTATCGAACGAAATATTCGCAGTCAATAGTTTGATCGTGTTCTTAACGAAATTAGCTATTCACTCACAATCGTTATATATAGGCACGAAAAAGAGACGGGAAAGTGGCAAGAACGAGTCTTAGCCCTTCCCCTGAAAATTCGAAAATTTTAAATAATATTTCAGTTTTCGACGGAACAGAATGAATAATATTGTTAAACGGCGAAAAACCCGTTTTACACCTAAAAGCTATACGAAAATTCAACCGCGCTTAGAGTGGACGAAATTTAATTATAGAAAAAGCCGAATTCGTTGACCTCTTTTTATTTGTAGGTTATAATCGATTTTCGATATTTAGATTAAAGTTACGTCCCAGAATGTTTGTGCAGGCGTATATTCGAAGAAAAAAAAACTCGAAACCTTTAATTAAACATCCACTCTCGTAATACTAATCGACGGCAAAAAAAGGCCGACGAGTTCTTCAAACCTTCGGTGGAAATTGAACATTATTCGTTCAAAGCGGCGGATTTTGCGTCCAGATTTTCGGCGATCGTTAGTAAAATTATGGAAACTCGGGTGAATTTTCGACGCACGTGCGAATCAAAAGTCGGACGTGGATCTAGACATTTAAAACGGGCAGGGCGAGAAAAAAACGGTTCGCGCACGAATACGACTGAATCGCGTGGACTTTCACTCGGTTGTCGGGGCGGCGTTCCCGTTTTTATACGCGATTATTCGGCGAAATACTTCGAACGAACGGTTCGCGTTTCGTTTATATTTTTAACGAAAACTGTGACGTTTTTTCTTTCACCTCGGGAAACGGTTTGTTGTCGACGATGACAGTACCGTTATTTATATTATCGTGGCTATAAAACTTATAGTCGCGATAAATATACTCGTCGAACGTAAATAGATTGTAACGAAAATTCGTTATTTGATTGTCGTACAAAGCGAAGCGTACAAATTGGTTGTAGTTCGTCGAATACAAATCGCGAGTCGCCCGTCGACGTAGAATTTCGTCAATCATTGTTCGTACACTTTCGATAACGTTCGGCGAACTACACGTTCAAAGGGGAGGGCGAAAGTCCCCTCCCCCCGTCCGTTCCGCGCCTGGCAGTAGTTAGGTTCGCGATAGTAATAATAATCGTTTTATTTGCTTACGCAACAATACACGCGCACGCGCCCGTGCGCGCTTTCGAATTCTCGAAATTAGTGGTCGGATATTCCGCTGAAGAAGTTACAATTCCCTAGAATTGTGACCGAAATAAATGGAAAATCTAATGGAAATCGAATACAGACCGTAAATAAAGACGTTTTAGCCGGGTGTGTGTGTATCGTGTTTCGGGAAAATAATATTTTCGTACTTGGTTGGCGTTACGTGGGGCCAATATGAGCGAGGGGAAAGAAACGCGTGCGTCTATAAATTACGTATATTTTAGAGACGTTCCGGAAAACTATAAAATACTACTGATGCAAGGAGGCGGAACTGGCGCTTTCGCTTCGGTAGCGTTGAATTTGATGCACAGGGGCGAAAAAGCCGATTATATATTGACAGGTACAACGGGTTAATATTCTCCTCGGCGTATTTCCGTAAATAATAATTTGAATACGGTTTTCGACAGGCGTGTGGTCTACGAAAGCGGCCAAGGAAGCGGCCAAGTATTTGACTGTGAATCACGTGTACCCGAAACCGGAGACGTTCGACAGTATTCCGGATCAATCCACGTGGAAGCTGGACCCAGAAGCTGCGTACGTGTATTACTGTGATAACGAAACGGTGAACGGTAATGAACGTTTTGAAAATATGTTCGGTATTTGATTTCGCGTTTCGAACCCGTCGAATATAATAAGTGTTTCGTACGTAGTTGTGTCCCGACGATTTCGATGGGCGACGCGCGTGTATTTGTTGGCCATCCGTGTACTAACTAGTACAACTGCCCGTACATTTTTTTCGGTTTCGTAATTCTCCCCCGGGAACTTTGTCGTTCGCCGAACGAGCAATAATAACGTTACGTAAACCGGCGCACCATAACGTTCGGCTACGACGGTTCCGCGTTTATTATCTCGCTATAATATCCGCCGAATAAAACCGACGTCGTCGCCCAATTTTGTCGTTATTTCTAAACGGTAATACGCGCCAAGTTTGAACTACGTTCGTATAATAAAACGAACAGTTTTCGTCGGTACTTGCGAACATGTCGAACGTAATTTCCGAGCTTAGTGAAACGCGACCGTGCGGCAGAAAGCGTCGTGTAAGGTAGCGGAAACAGTACGTTTACGCGTTACGGACAATAGTAGTCTCGAAATGCGTTTCGCGTGCGCCGTCGATTCGGCGGAAACAACGTACGTGACCGATCGGTGTATTGGTTTTTCGCAGGAGTGGAATTTCCTTTCGTTCCCGAAACGAACGGCGTGCCGTTGGTGTGCGACATGTCGTCCAACATCATGACGAAGAAGTTCGACGTGAATAAGGTGAGTAGTAGTCGAACATCGCTTGGCTTATTACGGCCCGGCAGCGTGCCGGTCCGGGACGTGATCTAATTCCGTCGTTTCGCCGGCAGTTCGGCGTGGTGATAGCCTGCGCGCAAAAGAATCTCGGCCCCGCGGGAATCACGGCGATTATAGTACGCGAGGACCTTCTGGAAAAACCGAGCGCGTTTTGTCCGCAAGTTTTCGACTACACGATGTTCGCGCAAGAGAATTCGTTACTTAACACGCCCCCGACGTTCATGTGAGTGGATTTATTGCCCGGACGAATACGTATCTGTATAAATATATACGTGCGTGTGTGTACGCTTACGCGTGTAGAGTGTACGTTTTCTCGCTCGTGTTGCAATGGGTGAAGAACCAAGGCGGAGTGGTCGCCATGGAAGCGAACTCGAAGGCCAAGAGCGCGTTGTTGTACGAGGCGGTCGAGGGATCTCGGGGCTACTATACGTGTCCGGTGGCCGTGGGATCGAGAAGCCGCATAACCGTGCCGTTCCGGTTGAGCGCGGGTCCCGACGCCGACAAACAGTTCCTGGCGGAGGCTCAGCGTTCGGGGTTTTTGCAGCTCAAGGGACACAGGTAAGTGGCCACGCCGCGTTACGTTCACGCCCGAAACAACGCGTTCGGTTGTTGTTGTTCGCAGATTGGTGGGCGGTGTTCGCGCGGCCATGTACAACGCCATAACGCTGGAAGAAGTGGAAATTCTGGTCGATTTCATGACCAAGTTCCGGGAACGTAATCCGCAATATTCCGTTTAAACGACCGATTTATATTAAACTGTCATTCCGACGTACCAAATAACAACCGCGTTTTTTGTTCGTCGTTTTCGCGTTCTTATTATTTCCTCTAGACACCTACACGGCCAATTGGCGCTACTTAGCCAAAAAGATAAATGACGAGGCGTTCTTTCGCGCGGTAACTATTGTAGGTATTCGCGTAAACGGCGTCGACATTTTGTACGCAACACGGACGAGAACGAGCGGCTTTCGTGCGTACCTTCGACGGCGTATAACGAAAAGCGTGCGTATATATAGCGGTGTACGTACGCGCGCGCACCCTTTCCCTGTTCGCTTTTCACACGAACGATGACGACGACGACAACAACGCTCGTGGCTGAATGAGTGGTAGGATGGGATGAGGGGACACAACACAAATCGGACGAAATAAAGGGCCATTAAGAAGAAGTAGTAGAAGAAGAGGTAGGTGGGTGGTGGTAGTGGTGGTGGTGGGTGGTCGACGCGGGAGCTTTTAGCGAAATAGGATATTTTATTATTGCCGGCGAGGTCGAAGGGATAAATCAATGTCACGGACGGGTAGCGCCCGGATAGCGGAATAAATTAGCGTTCGGTTTTCCGCCCGAAACACGATTTTCAACAGGCCGGCGCCCGCTGGTTAGCACGACGAATTTATGGACTCTCGTTTGCGAAACTTCGAGACCCGGCGGTACATACACGCGACAAACGAATACCAGTCGTCGTCGTTTATGGGATTTCGCGCGTTTCCCCGTATTGTTAAAAAAAAAAATTAACGTTCTTCCTTCGTGTCCTTGCCGAAAAACGCCATTTTGATCATT
>JAIPRN010000207.1:75036-100938 GCA_025469175.1 Geopemphigus sp. TES_GeoC_2020
TATATATATATATATATATAATCACGTACCGCATTATAATATAGTTTTACAATTGGTAAATTACCCAAATTAATTTATGTATGAACAGTAATACGTATTTTTTCGATTAAAAATAATAATAATATTAAAATTAATTGACATTATATTGATTTACATTCCTGAATGTACGCATTTTAAATATTTAAAAAATATATTCAGAAAATGATTGCACAACATAAATATCTAAAAAAATACCTATAATAGGAAAGTTACTTATAAAAACAAACATCCCATTCGATTATGATAGCTTAGTTAGTTTCGTATAACAATTACATTTTCGTATACATTGGGTGATGTTTTTTTTATTTTAAATTCAAAAATTGAAGTCTAAAACAAACACAATTCCGTATTGTGAAACTAATTCCAAATGGAATACGATGAATTTTGCCAGAAATGTAGAATATATGTTTTATTACTTCATTAATTCCCGACAAATTTATTACTTATTAATTATTCAAGTAAAACGTAATTTCCGATGGCAGGTGTTACGTGAAGTTTACTTAGCGTATCTAACTGTCGAAGTACCGGAAAACATTATCGTCACTGTAAAATTGATAAATTCTTCGTTCCACCTATTCCAGTAATCTATAAAGGATTATTCAAAGTACCACTATATATTCAAAAACAGTTTATTACATCCTGTTATTAATTTTTAGCCTTTACCATTATATTCGACTGAAGTATATATATCTATATATCTATATATATATATATATATAGCTAAATTTTTATAAAAATAATTTTATTCGTGAACAAAATTACTCGTTCAGCAGTAATGTTTTTTTGCGATAACAAAATTTAATAGTAAAAATATTATCCTAAATTAAACGCGTTTTTGGAAACAATTTATATACACTCTTTCAAAATGTTTACTTTGATATTGTAAAAATTAAAAAGGCGTGTTTATTCTAAATTTCGATTACCTATTTAATAACCATTTAGAACAAATACGAAATTATGGTCATATATTATTTTCATATTATAAACATATGAAAATGTAATAGTCTCTTCCACTTTCTTCCGCTGTTAAACATTGTTTTTTCCCCTAAATTTTATTTTTACACACAAATAAAACGCTATTTGTTAAAATTATGCAACTAATTGCAGACGTTAAAAAAAAATTAACACAAAAATATCCGTTTCTTAAACCTAATTACGAGAGTAAAAACGATTTTAAAAATTTCGTGTTGCTTAATATATAAGGGATGATTATGAAGCGCATTTTACAGGTTTTCGTTATTATTTTTGTCATCATTATTTTACGATATATATTTGAGTTTTTTCCGTACAAAGATATATATATATATTACGTTTTAGTTTTAAAATAAACTAAAATTGTTTGTCGTCGCGTAAATAAGTGGTCCAAAAATTAAGTCTATATTCTTTCGTCCTACTTGAGCGTTCTTTGTTTATACAAAAGACACACAATAGTTCGAAACGATTTCACACAATGGTGTTGAAGACATGTAGTAACATCCATTTAGAGCTTTTGCAACGAAATAAAAGAGCGATCATTTGTACTACGTTTGTGATAGTTAAAATACGTATCGTAATATAACCATTTGTTATGTTGACCGTGTCAGGAATGATATTTACGTAGCGCGTGTATTATTTTTAATATATTCAATAAAATTCATATATGTATACGCGTACATTTAGGGAATTATTTCATCACTGTCATTTCGAAATCATTAAAAACATATTAACTATGTTAATGCCAAATTTATTGAAGTCAAATACATCGAAAACTCATTTGGCGTTTATATAAATAACATTCAATAAATAAACAATATTTCGTGGTAAAAAAATAAGTATAAATAAATAAATATTAGATTGTTGAGTCTTTTTAAGTTCTATGATGCGTCGGTAGGACTTTGTCATAATTTCGATCCGATTCTGATGACTGTGAAATAAAATCTCTGTAAAAATAAAATTTTCGTTATTATACAAAATAATATTCTTTTATTATTATGTTTTTAGGGTTCTAATTATGTTTATAAATTAATGGTTTATTTTTTTTCTTTAATTACTCGATCGATTTTTGAGAAACTCTTAATAATTACTTCTTAAAACCAAATAAAAATGGCAACAAACCCTCTTTAAAAATTGTTATTTTATATTACTGTTAACACAATGCAAAAAAGGAGAACTATTTCGATTGAAATCAACAATTCACAAAAAATATCATTTTATGGGAAAAATATATAATTAATTTTAAAATGACTCGTTGGCCCCAAATGAAGTCTTTGACCTCAGTAAATCGTTTGTTGTTTATTTATTTCAATAAAATTGTTCCGAAGATACATTTACAAATATTTTATTGCCAAAGATACATTGACTACGACAAAATTCACAATGCTATATTCAAAAACTAAGATTATTTATGTTATGTGTACAGTTATACCAATAAATATCTATGATAACATAACAAATATTCGATATAATATCGATTAATTGATAGCTTTTTCTGGTTCTTAAAAATTTAATATTGAAAATGAAACTCAACGGTGATCCCACAAGGGTATATCCCTCACCTACCGCGTTAATTGATTATTTCTTTTTTTTTGTTCGATCTATAAAAAACAATGACATAATTTACATGCGCAATGTTTTTTGGCGCAACGAGTTCCTAATTTTATTTTACAAAAATTATTTGCTGTTATTTAAAACGTTTGCGAATTGCGCTTGTTTATTATGTTCTTTAAACCTTGAAATTATGTGTTAATTAATAAATGAACTACTGCTTACTTTCGTTGATTCGTCTTTGGTTTTGAAACGAAAATCTGAATGATCAGTAGCCTAAACGGCCTTTCCACTAACATATATAGGAACAAACCAGTTACTAAGCACATTACGGTATCCGAAATAGCGTCAGTAAACTGAAAAAAAAAATTAACTATTAGTATTTAACACGTGGTTATATTATTATATTAAGTCGCTGCACCTATGAAACGGAAACGTGGTCGCTAAGAAAAGGTGATGAAATGAAACTTACGGTCGTAGAAAGAAAATTCCTAGAAAATATTTTCTCGCCAGTGACGAAATAGCGAAATAAAAAGAGAAGAAAATGTAACGAGATAAAGACATCATTCGGGAAACGATGTCTCCTGACTACTATGAGGGACAAATGACTGTAAATTGACCTGGACACGCTTGGCGTAGTCGAAATTCACTCAAACGCGTCGGTCTAGGAAAAACCTTGACAATGAATAAACGAACGCTTGAAAGATCTAATACGAGATGGGAAACTATATGAGTTTTCGGAGGGTCAAATTGAAACTGACAAATATAGGATAAGGAAAACTGGTAGCACGTTAATGCGACGGGTTGATTTTTAGTTGCCGATTAACCAAGAAAAAAATATTGTATAATTATAAATTAAAACGCGATCAAGTATTACAAATTTTCATTTTTATTTTATCGAATCAAATATTTCCTTAAATTTTAATTGGATAATTTTTCGGAATTCCGTATATTGATTTTGTTTACAATGATGGTTTTATTAATTTTAGATAAAACTTTAATTGCGTTAATTAATTATTATAAAATATACGCTTGTCCATAAATATTTTCGAACATAACACGTAATAAAAATAACACTATAGATTAAATATTTAACACGTTTGTTATTTATTAGGTTTTTTCTTTTGTTTTATTTTCTATTTACTCGAACAGAATATTATATTTATTTTTTTGGCGTAAACCACAATTCCTTCAAATACTTGTAAATATAAGAGGGTTCCCTTTTACTTTTTAACTTTGGACGTAAAAGTTCTCTCATATGTCATAATGCTTCCGATGTTCACCCGTGGGAATTTTTCGTTTTTATTTATTTTTTTACAAAACCATATTCCCGTATATTGTAAATTATTGTTTGTCAGTGATGTAGTAAATACGACTTAAAATTTCGGGTCAGTTTTTCGTATTATTATTTCGAAAATTCTCAAAAAACCAATATTTTATCATGTTATAAGTAATACGAGTTTTTTTTCCCAAATTAAAATCTAAATAGTATAAATATTTACTTCTTATAGAATACTATCCGAAAAAATATAGTTCACGTTAATATAAAATGTCGATATATCAAAAATGTCATCAACATATGAGTTTACAGATAAAAATCAACAATTCGTTTATTTACTATAATGTTTATTAACTTTTGTTCATCTATAATTACCACAATGAGAACACAGAGGAAAACGCCTTGTAGATTTGAACGACAATATACTGTAGATGCACTGAATATACATATTTAAGTAGTTAAGATTTCAATGATGAATATTTTTAAAACGTAATAAAATAAATGTAGAATATATTAGTTATATATCGTACTAAAATTAAGCACTCTGTTTATTATTCCTACATTTTATTAAATTAATTTTTATAATTTGACGTTTTATAGAATCAATATTTCAAATTTTTAACTACAAAAAAATATTATTAATTTTATACATTGCCTATTAGGAAATATTACCAACCTATAATAACTGACATATTATTACCGAATAATTAATGTATACATAAAGATTTATCTAACTACAAAACGCCACCAAAACTTTATAAGTAAGGTTAATTCGTTTTTATTTATTTGTGCTTATCTTATCTAAATTATAAAAATAATAGTCGTCATAGAAAATATGTTATAATTAATTATCGAAATGCCGCGTTTGTGTCAATCATTTACATATATCTTATAAAAATAATATCTATCGATAATTAAAATGTTGACTAGTACATAAAAGTAAAAAAAAACATTTAAATTTTTAAATTAAAATAAACACAACGGTGATTTTGTTCGTAAAGATGATAAATACGTTTCATTTTGATTTTTTATAAAATATTTAATTTTACGGGACACTGACGCCTTTAGAATATATTTTATATTTAGTACGCATTCCACACATGTTTCATACATATTGTAGTTAACTAAATGCAGTGGTTGTTTAAACTTCTAGCTTAGAACTTTCAACGGCATACCAAATAATGAAAGTTATTCGTAACAAAAATAATTGTTATTCTGTTATAATATATTTGCCTACGTAAAAATACAAAAATGACAAATTTATATGCCTTATTTTTAATTTTTAACGGTTTTGTTTTGTTTTTTTTTATTTTAAAGTTATGTAACAATTCATAATATTATTTAATAAAATGAACGAAAATAAGTCAGGATATTATGTTATTGTTTATGTTAAACTAACGAACCTAAATATGTTTAATTCAAAATGTAGTTGTAACAAGAAATCCGAAAATATGAAAACCTCTATATGTGTGGGATTTAAAAATAATTGAAATGTGCATACGTGACCAGTGAGAAATATATTTGGAAATCGTTACTTTTTAAAACGTTTTTATTAATAATTTGAATTAATTAGGCTTTTGAATTTTTAAAATACCGTAAGGGACTACTGAGTATCGATTAAATCCTTGGATTTGAAGACAAAAGCGAAATTAAAGGAGTAGACTTACAAAATTCCTGAGATCGAAGTGGTCAGGACTTCGCCTACTGGCCGTATCAGCCACCGGGAGGATAGTATTCACCATGTACGCGTTGAAATTTAAACCGGCTAATGGTATAAATGGTTTCCATGACAGCATGTCCTTTACAAAATCTGTATAACAGAAATAGTCAATAAAAACGAGGTATAAATTATATTACGTTCGTAAACGTATAACCCAAAAAGATGCGGCCATATAACGTATAGCTGATACGACGACCGTGAGTAATTGGTTTAAAACCCACGCTCCCGTCAAATGTAAACGGATCAAGTTACTATTTCAAATAAATTCCTAATGGATATCGTGTAAAATACACAAAATAACACGACGTTTACGTTTAAAAGGCACCTAATCTAAGTACCCGCCATCTTCAGGTTTTTAAACGTAAAATATTTTTGGGCGAAACTTTTTACTATTTAAATAAAATATACGAAGCGTACTTTACTATAACACAGAAACGTAAAACATTTCATAATATCGATTATACGTATAAATAAAACCATATTCCGTTTGTCGTTCGTTATTTATATTTATAACGAATTCCCCAACTGTTTGACGGTGTACACTTTCTAGTCTGTATTAGATACACACAAATATACACATATTATTAACGACGGAAAATAACTATTGATTATTATAGTCGAGTAATTTTCTAATTATTTAATCCTTTTAAATCGCGAATTACAAAGTCAAAAGTTGCATTTGGCCATAAGTCGAAAAGTACTACGATTTAAAAAGTACACAAAAAATTATTTTTTTATATAATCGCCAAACACTTTCTTACATTTTTCATATCTCTGTACGAGTTTATACAATTCTTATTGAAAAACCTCCCATCTAGTTATGGGCAATCACTCGTCGTCCGAAATAAAATTCGCACAATAATCAAATGTTTACGGTTTAAGAGTTATAAACTATTACAAATTTGCCAAGAGTTATGTGAAGTTTATGGTAAAATGTGGCGCGATATGTTTAAAAATAGCCGAACGGACATCACTGACGTGTGTCGCATGGGAAAACCGTCCGCATCAACAAAAACTAACAACATTGCCCGCGTGAACGATATCGTTTAAATGAATTGACGAGTAACGGTTTATGAATTTGCTGAAACACCGAAGAATTTCTTTTAGCAGTATTCATGGATAACGAACTGACGAAAATCCGATATCACTTAGACGTCAAAGTAAGAAATGCCACAAGCGAGGGGTGATCCCTAACTGGACGGAAATTATTTCAACAAGGAATATATAAACTCGTACAGAGATATGAAAAGAGTAAGAACTTGTTTGACAATTATGTAGAGAAATAACTTTTTTAAATAACATTAGTTTTTAATAAATCATAGTAATTTTTAACTTATGGTCGAATGCAACTAACTTTTTAATCGACCCTCGTATTTAAAAAAACGCGATAAATAAATAAACACACGAGCAACGTAGTCTGAAAAATTAAACGAACCCTCCGCGGCATTATGTGCGAGCATTTTATAGTAATAAAATATATTCCATAATATAATAATAGAAATAATTTTACTATGAATATGGAATTCCAATCGGGAAAAATTAATATTATATATATACACTTATTTATTTTGTATAAAACGATTTAGCCGGGAAACTATTCTTTACCGGTTTTATAGTTCCCCGCTCATTATAATAGAATGTGGGAAAATATAATAATCGAAGAAAACGCGTTGAACGAATATTAAAACCAACCCGTTTAGAGGGTTTCGAACTCTAAATAAACACCCCATTTGACGGTTTTTGAATAACCGCGGTATAACGCTATTAATAAATTATAAATACAATACGACAAGCGTACATGTTACGCGTATGGTTAACTTAGATGTTAAACTATGTTACGTACTCGGAGGACCGACTATAACCGCGTAAAGGCCAGTAACTAGACCAGCAGCCCAAAGACTTCTGACTGTCGATCCATATAGAGCGGCTTGTAACGGATCATAAACATAGGACGGATGATAAATTAACGCTCCGCTAAACCAGGTCGTTGTACATATTAGAGTGGAAATCGCCAGCAAAATCCACGTATGCGTCTATAATTAAATTAATATTTATTGGAATAAACTGAATATTCTACACGTGAGAAAATTGAACAATATTTTTCAAAATATATAATATAAATCAATAATTTGACCGACATATATATATATTAGAGATAAAAAGAACATTATATAAACATTAGAGATGTTCATCTATTATAAATATAAATATTTGAATTTAAATTAAGGAAACCGAAATTGATTACGAAAAATACCTTCAAAATATATTATTATTAAATAAAAGCTCGTAATTCGCAATATTGTATCGTTCAACGACATAGGCAATGCCTTACCATATTCAATTTAGTTGTACTGTTCTTTCTTTTGTACAACAAATAGCCGAAAATGGCGCCGACTATGTATGGTCCGGCTCTGGCGTGTGATTTTATGTATATCGTCATAAAATAATCGTCGTCGGTTGGATTTGTAGTAAAACTAAAAATACAAAACATTTAGATAAAATATTAAATTATGCAAACGAAATTCGTTCTAAAAATAGTAACACATAATATTTTTACAAACGGTAAACGTATGCATTATTCAAAGAAAGTAATAATGTATATAAAATACGTATATAATAAAAATACATAAGTCGCGTCAAATATTAATAATAATAAACACACTCGCACGCCCGAAGTCGCTAACCTATATACTCTACATAGATATATACGCGAGCCATGTGTCCAACATATTACAGTTTAGAAATGTATTTTCATAACCGGTTCTCGAATGTATTATTTTAGTAACTATTAATTGGAAATCGTTGTTGTTTTTACAAAAAACTATAGATAACGGGCGAGCGAATTAAATATTATGTTCCGCAAATTATGAACGCGTTAAATTGATAAACCCAACGTAATTCACGTATGTAGCATATTATTTATGATTTTTCGACTTGAAGAGAGACGCGCCGAAATAATCGATCCAAAAACACGTAATACTATGGAATACTTACTCCATATTGAATTGAATATTTGCGGGTTTTTGTCCAATATACGTGAGTGCAAATGGTATAGCGATTGATAAAGCCATAAAAAAGGAAGTTAAGTACATTCCAATTTTAGGTTTTTTATTCAGTACGTACGCTAATCCAATACCAATTAACGTGAAATGAAATTCGCAAGGCATGAACCACGTATGATACCCGCACTGTGGAAAACATTTAAGAACGACAATTAAAGTATATCTGATAAACTTGTTAACAAAAATACCGCGTGTATTTACCGTTTTATCGCTCTCGATGTAGTTATTTAAATACAACAAGCTTAACCACCACGTTTGTTGGCAATTTTTTTTGTCTGTACCAATAAAAGCCTCCCACAAAGGGCCGGTTCCCATTTTGTATTGAAGCGTAGCGAAAAAGAATATAATTACGGCGTAAACTGGCGTCAATCTAAAACCCAATATTTTCAGAACCGAGCTGACATTTATAACAACAACATAATTACGATAAAATGATCACCTGAAGTATTTGAAAACTAATACTTTGAAAGGATTAACGAACGACGTTTCAAGACGATCGAGTAAGATTAGGATCAGCAAGGCTCCACTTATGGCAAAAAATGTATCCACCAGCAAGTCCATGTGTGACGTAAATATCGAAATGAAATAATTATAGAACACCTGCCGTATGAAACACATACTGCGTCTTATTCGTCTTATTACGCGGTAAATTAATGGAATGTTAAAAAACAATTATAATTAAACGTACCTGCTCGTTGACTTCGTAATTTTGTAAAGGACCAGGCAATCGGAATCCCCATCTGTGTCCAATTATGATAAGGACCATTGATATAGTCGTAGTACCGCACAATGGCGTAAGATCCAATCCTCTGACAACGCAATCTCTTTGTTTCAAGCTTTGAATAGCTCGTCTACCGGAGAAACACATTAACACATCTACGGACCTCGATTCTAAACAAAATATCGCGTTTTCAGCTTTAATACATGGATGCCAAAAAAAAAAAAATCGTTATTTCCAAATTCCTATTTGTTAACATTATTTCAATATGCTATCCGCCTAGTGACGAATTTTTATTTACAGTCCTTATTACTAATTATGGCGACAATTCATCTAGATACCTTGATTCCATTGCCATGTCATTTGTTCTGCATAAGCGACGTAATCAAAAACTGTAGCAATAATCGTTAAGGATAATAAAGTTACAATGAGTAATCTGCAAAACAAAGATAATTTATAACGACATATATTATACACATCTCGAACATTAAGAATCATTTTAACATACGTATACTCGTATATATTAATAAGTATATATAAATATGTTCCATATATAATAAAATATCATTAACACAAATCGTTCGTTACTACATACGATACTATAAACAAAATTTAATGGAATTAGGAATAATTTGTCACGTACAATTATGTTTCTTTTCGTATACGTAGATATACAAACATTGAAATAACTAATCAAACGAAATACCAATGACGAAGAAGCATAAGGGGCGATATTTTAAATAAATATCCACACGTATCTTGGAATTCGTAAGTGAAAAATTGTATTTTTTTTTACAACGAAATTGTTTGTGTATATATATATATATATATATTTACTTTTTTACGTAAGGATAGTTACATATTTAAAAATCAAGAACTGTTATAGATCGGTTTATTTATCACATTTGACCAAAATCAGAAACCGAATATGTTCGTAAAATATGTAAATTTTTAATATGGTATTTATACAATTTATTCATGTGACAAATCAAGTATTTATTAATTTCGTATAATTACCAGCGCATTCAGATATGAAAAATTATTAATTCGTTACTATTTCAATAACGACGATTAAACATTTTACAATCGCAAACCAAGGAGGTCTAGAAACAACATCTCTATAATGGTCAACAGCGTCGTTAACAAGGATATTCACTTTAATTCATGTCAATATTATTCCATCCTTTATACCTAAAGCGACTAGAATTTTACGAACTTATCGCAACGTTAAAAATTGTAAAAATATCGTTTATTATCGCAATGAATCCAGTTGATACTAATATGTATCCCGATCTTAACTTTTACTTGTCAATCTTAAATGTAAACATCTTTAATTGCAATTAATTATCATATATAAGTAAAAAGTTATGTCAACTTATTTCTATTTAAGTATGTACAGTGTGGAAACAAATTATAGTTATTTACACAAAATATTTCTTAAGTTCATCGTTTTGAAATTTATTTCGCTCTAAATAAACGTAATTTAACTTAAACGTACTATTTAATTTTGAAATTGTTTATACGTATGTAGAGATATCTACAGAGGCCAGTCAGTATGCTTAAATACATATAACTGGTTTCAAGGTATATGTTTCTAGGTCAATGGACTTGAACTTATCAATATTATTCTTGACATTGTAGAATGGATGGCTAAATATAATACATTTGAATTGAACCAGGAACCATAAAACTATTGTTTTAACGTTATTAACTGAGAAAAATTTAATATTTCAAACCACAAAAGTTATTTAATTATTAACGAAAAATATGTATTATTAATTATATAAAAATTGTAATCGCTATTATAAACGAAATTTAAAAAAAATAAACGATCATAATCAAATATTATCAAAAGAATCAAAACAGTAAAAAACAATTTGAGTTATGTTTGGATTTAATAAATATAAATAAATAAATATGCTTATATATATATAATTATAACTAATGGTATTATATTTAGAAACTCAAAATGAAGACGAAAATATCATGATTATATTTAGAGTACGTGTTCCCGTGATAACTATCAATTTATGATTTAGAAAATATTTCGTATTTTCTCTCAAAATAAAAATTACACAATTTTAATACTTTTTTACGATCGAACTGAATCTGTAGATGGCCGATATTATCGAGGATGTGCGTACTCCTAATTAATTAAATAATCGAACATACTAATTTTATCTATAATTTTATGTCTTTCATGTGCGTATTGTGCTACATAAATAAACAGTTCAATAACTTACATAAATGCTACATCATAAACAGTGTATTCGTCGTCTGGACGTTGGGCTTTGGTGCACATAATGTCAGCAACGGACACATCCTCAATCACGTCTATTTTGTTGTCCTTAATATATGATTTGAGATAAGATTCAACATCCAACGCGGAACACGATGCAGGCACACATAAAGCCCATTTGATTTTGTCTAAACGTTGTTTAAACCTTGCTCCACCGTACTATAATAAATAAATTCAAAATGGGTGATGATTAATCGTATATACGTTTAACGACTATAATTAACTTACATTCTTTAAACAACATATTCCTAATAACAGTATAAGCATTAATTGTACGTATCGTTCGTATTATTAAGTTAAATTACTAAGTAACGCGTTCCTTCTAGCACCGACGTATTGTAAATAAATCGTATTTTATTAAGATTATTCGCGAAATGAACTTGGGTTATTGGTTGAAATTTTAGTTTTTAAGTTTTATTAAACGATTATGGTTTCTTTGAAATATGGCAAAACTATGTGTTCATATATAAATCGATTCACGTATATTTGGTTTCCGTTATCAAAAAGGACGAGTAAAAATTTGTATTTAAAAAATATGTTTATATCCATAAAAAAAAAGTTCGTTTAAAATCAACGATGCCTAGAAAAACATCAAAAAGCTAAATGTTAAACTATGTATATTTTGTATATTTCGCAAACACGAATTTTCAAACAATTGTGAAGAAACATTATTGATGAAAATTACATAAAATCTATTATAACACGACATAGTATATGAATTTTCCAATCGGAACTTCGTTATTAACTTAGAAGTATTTAGATTTATAATTAAATCGTTAAATTTCGCTCATTTATTAATTTAAGTGACGATTTTACTAACAACAACGAACAATAATTTAAAACATATTGTTCAGTAGTTTTTATAGATGCTTTAATATTAAAATTTGTATTAATTTTAAAGCGTCATATTGAAAAAAATTCGTTATAATAGTTATAGCGTATTATTTTATGTAGAAAATTATTAAGTTTGTTTTAAATAACTATATTGTCTTATAAACTCTATACGTATTATGTTAAATGTACGCATAAAAATTAATAATAATATTCAGATAAATATTGAAAAATGTTTAAAACAAGAACACCGAATATCGAGGACGACGGAAGGTGAGCCACAATCCGCAATCATTATACGTAAGTACATTATATAAAGGGTGTCCAAGGGCATCGATTTTACATTTTGGATATAGATCAAGAATTTTCAAAATATATTTATATCCGTAATCTCCCTGTCCGAAAAATGTAAATCCTTACGTAATAAAATACGTACGATTTGAACGCATCGAATGACCGATAAACATTTTCGCGTGGTCCGTTTAACCCGTTGTATATTTTCGATAAAATGATCGTAGTAAATAATTGACAGTCCGTTTATTGAATTATATCCGTTATTTAAATGTACGTTCGAACATTTTATGCTACGTGTATAAATTGGGACTTTTGCGTTTCAATTCGACACGTCACAAATTTGGGTTCGTTTTAAAAACTAATACACAGGTATAACGATAATATTTAAGACCGTTGTTTTCAAAATACGTGTAGAACACATTGTGTATTTGATACGAAAAATGTTCCGATCGCGTGACTATTTAAAAAAAAAGAACCCGTCACCTACCTATGAACTTACAAAACTAAATTACGGACCAAACAATAAGCGGAAAATAATTAAATTCGGTACACTATCGGGAGCATTATCATTACTTACAAAGACCAAACGTTACTTACGTAAATTTTGTGCCAGGCCGGTAATAACGGGTCATACTCTCTAGCAAGTGGGTCCGTGTAGGAATATTGAGACGGCACGTCGAGTTTAATGTCGACAAGACAATATTGAGCTTTTATCGGTGTAGCTACCTGCAGGCACTCGTCAAAGTCTCCTAGCTGGTATCTATTACCCGACAACAAACCCACTGCCTGTTTCGCCGATGCATCCCACACTGGAACATAACACGACGGACGTTTATACGGATGTTTTTCATACAAATTCCCGTGTACCAAATAGAAACGGCAAATGACATTCTGACATTCTGTTGAGCTCGTGTAATTAAATTTATTTAAATAATATTACCGGCGTCATTTTCGCGTGCCTGAAATTATTTTAAATAACTCTTTTCGAATGTTACTGGACGAAAGAAAGGGACGAAACGGTAACGGCAATTTCACAGTCGTAGATACCCGTGATTACTTTCGTTTGAAGCATAAATTATTCGATAAAACACTTACGGCATGTAAAACTCATAAAAAACATGTACAACTAATACGCATTATTTTATCATTTTCGCTTTCAATCCCTTCAATATACGATAATAAAAATCAATTTGTATGTTTTATCGAAATAAAACAGTTTAATTGTATTATAATTATTATTATTATTATTATTATTATTATTATTATTAGTAGTAGTAGTAGTAGTAGTAGTAGTAGTAGTAGTAGTAGTAGTAGTAGTAGTAGTAGTAGTAGTAGTAGTAGTAGTAGTAGTAGTAGTAGTAGTAGTAGTAGAAGTAATAGTATTCTTATTAATATTATTAAAACATTTTTAAATCAGTAGTAAGGATATAAAAAGTAGTTCTAAATAATAAAGTATAGAGTAATATTAATATTTAATTAATATTAATTAAAATAATTTGGTATTAAAATAAATTTAAAACCCTATATTTAAATCAAAATTATATACGCAGTTTCAAATTAGTTATTGCGGAAATACCTAGACGTATATATTTTGTATATTTGAATAATTATAAATCAAAGTACGTCTATTATTAATAATAATTTCCTTGTGAATTTTAATGTTATAAATTTACGTTTCAAAAATTATTTAATTTTAATTAGGAACATTCGGTAGTTGGGAGAGATATCTATACATATCGTAAAATACTAATTAACAATTTATCGATCTTATAGCAATTATCTTAATTTTATTTCGTTTTAAAATAACTATTACGTTCATTCCCAGCAACTGACGCAATAAAAATTTTAAGACGGAATTCTCGTCTAATTTATGGAGTTTTGTGTTTAATTTGAGAATGAAGTTTTTTTTTTATAAAATACTACATTTTCACATAACATTTATGAACAAAGTACGTGCCTGACTGTGTTATTTAATATTAGATTTAAATTTTTATTAACTCAAATTTTTAAAAAAGTACATAATAAATTAAACCTATTAATTATCATCTGAAATATTTAAATTATTATTCACAATATTAAAAATACGTACATTGTATAAAATATAATAATTCAGTATTGAACGTTATATTTTTTTAAATTAATATTACGCTAGATGTATAAATAAACAAAGTTGAAATAATCAAAATAAGTAAATCCTTTAATTATATATATATATATATATATATATTTATTTATTTATTTATAAGTTTATTATTTGGAGTACTGTTTAATAAATTATTTAAATGTCGTCATTTGTTGTAATACAAAGCCATAATACAAGCATTTTAAATACAAAATAAATATATGTATCTTTCACGAAAAAATTGAATTTAATATTCACAACACGTACATTTGTAACTACTTAACATTTTATAAGTTAAAATGTTAATACTTAGCCTTGTTTCGAACAATTTCGCTACTATAAACGTTATTTTATACGTAAGTTTATAAATATAAGTTTATTCGCGACACGATACACGTTTACAAAATGAATTAAATCGTGGTTATGTTTCAAGTAAAGTACACAACACAAGCGTCTAACTTAATCACAATGAAAACGTGTACGCGAAATCGGTAACATGTTTAAATTAACCTTTTCAATATAAATACTAACAACCTGTTCGTTTTACACACATTAATCGATGCACGATTACGTTCACTTTTATTTATGAAAATAAAATAACCGAAGTGTCTAGTTCACTGGAAAAGAAATCGTTCAGACTACATTCAACAGATACTTGTTTGAAATAGACGCGCGCAATTTATTATGCGCTACAGCAAAACGAACGGACGAATCCCTATGATATAAAAGTGATATTATAATAAATATTAATTATATCGCAAAATTTTTCGAAAAAAAAAAAAGAAAAACTACCGATTAGTTGAAAATTATTTTATCGTAAATGTTCACCGAATGAAGGTTAGGTATAATTACTTTTTCGTAACCTAAGATTTGAAAAATTTCCGATTGTTTAATCTAATTTACGTTTGGTGCGCGTTAGGATAAGCTGCTTATTATTAAGTTACAATACGATAAATTTATTTCAAATTTATAAAGGAAATGTTATTGGGATAACCTTCGGTTTTAGATTCTATTAGACAACAATACGATAAAAGTGTCATTGACACTAGCACAACCCCGAATAATTTATTTCCACCTCAATTCATCTGTTATAATGGTCTGGTCTCCTTTTCATTTTTTACACACATTTCACGTATTCTCTCTTTTTGCGGGAAGGGCACCTTAAATTCCGAAAAAGAACGGATTTTATTTTACATAATAATTAGGTTTAACTAGTTTTTCTTGTTAGCTAATAACTATACGTGTTTACATCAAAACAAAATTCGTTAAACGATTCATTTCGACATTTCTAATTATTAACTATACATATACAATTCGATACAGATGGCATATAAGTATATTTCTAGAAGGTTATTTAATAAAAAACGAGTAATTCTAAAATCATTCGATAAATAAAAAATTTTACGACGCGGTCATTTTTAATAGGAAAATTTTTTAAACATTTTTTTATTTATAATTTTAAAATGAAAATAATCATCTTTGATACTGCTAATATTTCCCAATTATTAATGTTATTTATAATTTCGTATAAATAATCGAATTATAAAATATAATTTGAAAAAATCTATAGGATTTTAAGATTTTTATTTTGATAACTACGCGTTAAAGATATTGAAGACTATCTAAATTATTGTATATTTTCTACAATTTTTCAATGATATTATTAGATATTTCTTAAAATTAAAAATTTTTATTCGGATATTAATATTACAAATTTTATTGTATGATATTACATAATATTTTAATGCCATATTTTGGTTAGAAATATTAACAATTTGAAAATACTAAATAAACAAACCGGATTTTAATCAAAAATGTTTCGTTAACATGATAATGTATTGTTGCCTTTTAAATTAATAAAATAACTCGTATACAGTGTCCTAATAATTATACAATTTACATCAAAATTGACGAGTGTAGTTGTAGTACGTTCATTTATATATTCGTCGTGAGCTCATAACAAAACACTTGGCTTAAACGCATTGTTTATTCTTCCGAATTGCCTGTCTTTGTTGTCAGAGAAATAATATTCTAGCAGAAAGATATAACACAAGTATATATAAAAATCAGTAAGCACGTATTTTACTATGAAGTTTTTTTTACCCACAATACGACCTTGAATACACATAATTAATTCACAAAATGTATATAAGTATAAGTGATTGTATAGAAACGCCATCATTTTCAACAACCTGAATAAAAAACCGGTTTGATCCTTAACTTAAGATGAGTTCCGGCTAAGGCAAAATAATTGTTGAACATTTTGATCTACGCTAGATCTATCGTATATTTTTAACAAAAATCAAGAACGCAAGAATACAATGGAATACGTTATATCAAAATTAACGATAACTCTTAGCTTATAGTACCATTTATAGCGTTCTCAAATTGCAAACTTAAATCGTGTGTTTCAAAATCGTGTGTTTCAAAAGTTATTCGAGAATTTATATAGTAATATATAATTTTGAGGTGCGGGTAATATAAACGAAGACAATTTATGTCGCGATATTATAAAAATTATTTCGAAAACATCTATAACTATACTCGCCATCAGTAATTTAAATTGTATAGATAAATTCCATCGTAAATCATATTATATTATTGGAAGAACGATAACGTTAAAATACGATTTTTTAGGAAAATAAAGAAATTAAAAAACAGATATTCGTTGACGCTCTACTTTTATTATTAATATTTTAAATATTTGGCAACTAAGGAATATTGTGCAATTATGTAACGGGCACGACAATTTATTACCATAAAAAATTGCTGTCTAAAATTATCAGATTTATTAATAAATTACAACCAATTATAGAATATGAATAATTATACTGAATACTACTTCGTACCTAAACGATACGATTGTGGTGTTGTAAGCGCATTTAATTAACATAATTTCCGCATAAGTCGGGACCGTATAATCTCGTTAATTATAATAAAAACGCGTGACGCGTAATTTTTGTCATCTTTTGACTAAAACACAAAAACGAACAAAATAATCTACAATAATTTCTATTCACAACGAAATTATAAGCAATATAGTCATTATTTGAAATGCATATAGTTATATACGTTGTTTCAAGTACAGTTGTTTGAACATTGAATTCGTTGGCGTACGGTCCATCGAAGAACAAAAAAAAAATGGTATTTATATACGGAATGTCGATTTTTTCACACGATTAAGTATTACTCTGGCAAAATTCCACGGAACATGTAAAAACGATTCCGTCCAATAGTAATTTTCATAGATATTGTAATAGTATGCTAAGAATAAACCGAGTTTGTCGACCATACAAAGGAAAAGTAAGACTCGCAATGCGATTTTTTTTGGATATAACAATAAAAATGTAATCAAACGATCACTCGCACATTAAATTGTATATTCAAGTCAAAACTAGTTATTCAGAACCAAGGTTATATTAAGTTAGGTCGTTAAAATACATACGTATTCAATACAAATATTCAATACGTTATCCTGGGGAAAACCACATGTCTGTATAACCACCTGTGTCGATTTCTTTTCGCTACCACGTGGAACCGCGTGAAACATATTCGTATTTATTAATTATATAATGTAAACGCCGAATTTAAAGAAAACCGTCCAGTCTGTCATATAAATTAGTTGAAATCGTTAGAGATTCATTTTAAGAATCAAAACTTCATGGATTACATCATCATCGATACAACTGTCTGTCAATAATTATTATAAACATAATACCTATCGATCACAACTACCAAAGTTTCCTACGCCAAACGCGTGTAGCCCGAGGAAATAAACGTAACATTACAAAAATGTCGAGTCCACGTCGTTTATTTGCATAAATACGTAGTTGTATCAAACGCGTATTAACGTATTAAATAGCTAACATCGAGTATTAATTAAACGAACATTTTCAAAATCGTCGATTTAAACAGTTTAATTTTAAAATCGTATTTACTATTTCATATAGTATGATTTTTGAACCTCTTAATCACTGACAAGACGACAATAGGCTTACAAAATAAATCGTTTAATGATAAATTCATAAAAATTAATTATATTCCGGCCGTGTAACTTATAAATAGTCGATCGTATACTGTACATTAAGACTGTGTCGAATTTGTTATTTAAAGATATAAATAAATGGTTTTCAAACGATAACGATATTTGATCATTTTGTGTCAAATAAATAATACCGCGATTATTCGGGATAAGCGTTGTAATATGTGTATCAGATACCATATTCCGTTAAGGTATCTATTACCTTATGTTTCTTGTACGTTTAGAAGAACGTACTTCTGTAAACCGAAATTTTCTCAAATATAACAAAATTTACTTAAAATGTTTAAATAATAACGAAATAATCGATATATTTTTACCGCACGTTTAATTTAACCGCAATATAATAATAAGTAAAATATAATAAAGTTGTACCAATTTACAAAGACACGAATAAGATTTGAACTTTTAACCGGCTTAATTTCTTAAGAAGAATGTTTTTTTACGCGAATACAAATTATTTAGCCTTTTTAAGATACGAAATTGTGAATGTAATTTATAAATGTATACTATAAAATAAACACCTATATATTTGATATCTGTAGTACATCGAACGTACTGAATAATATTTATGGATTTAAGTCTCTTGATACTCTTAGTTTTAATCGTCTCGTCAGAGCATTTATAACGCTATTGGAATTTTAAAAGATCGCTTCATTACAAGTGTAAACTAATTAAAATTATAATTCGACATACAAAAATAAGATAATCTTCTGAAAGCATACTGAAATATTATTTATACGTAACATGTAGAGATTTTCATTCGGAGACAAAAATAATTATAATTTATATATCGAGGGAGAAAACAACGAGAACGAGTAGTATATTTATAAATGTCATCCAGAATCACAGAATTTACTCGATTCCATGATTTTTACATACATTTATATTCTGTACATACTTAAAACTAGTGAAAGTATGGCACAAGTCAATCCTATAAAATGTCTCGATTGTAATTAATTCGACCAAACGAAAATCGTTCTGATTTCTCGTAAGAAAAGTTAATTTACAGTGGTTGATTTTAAATAAGATTCATAACGTGTTTTGAATTATAAAGTCAGGTCTTAAAAATATTTAATACACTATGTTACGTTTATTTGATATTTTCGACATTTTGGTACCTGTTTTAATTATTTGTTTTAAATTTCGTAAAATACTAGAAATAGTAATATCGAATAGTATATGCTCCGTATATATAATTTTGACCTTTTTCAATGCAATATTAAATTGTAAAGATAACAAAGGTATCGTTGTCAATTGAAATATTTGTTCTACAGTATACTTAATATATTGTGTACATTATGATTCATTAACTGATTATTCATTTTAAAATTATAAAAGACGTATAATTTTTTCAATTTAAAAGCAAAATTTCATTATACAAACTTAATCCACTGCTATTTCCAATAATACACTATTTCCGGCGGAAGTTGAGAATATTTCGATCCATAAATCCATAGACCCTCTGTGAAACGTGAAACTTAGTTGGAAAAGATCTTCCTTAGAGCTTTGCTAAATTCACCGGTCTTTCTCCAGGTGAAATTAAAAAATTGCTAAAAGAAAGTGCCATTTAATTATGTAAATGTGGCTTGCAAGAGATACAAGATCTATTAAAAATTAAATCGCAATCCAACCTCAATGCTATGAGTGGTTATATCATCTGCTACAGGTATAGGGATGCTAAAATAACGGTAGCCAAGAAAAAGGTCCATTTCTGGAATAATAGAATAGTCAACACCAAGTTTTGCTTGATATGCAAACCAAGGAACATTTAATGGTACTGGGTTCTGCAACGATTTGCTAAATTTTTTTAATCTAAAAATTGTCGGTCCTATACCAAAGCTTACATATGGAGAGAATTTTGTATTTTTAATGGTAGGGCTATAATGCAAATTTAACAGAAGTGCCAATATACTTGCGGATTTATCAAATACAGGAGTATCACTACTATTCTTAATATTGATTTGAGAGTACATAATTTCAAAATCAACTCGACCGTTTTCTTTAACATGGTAACCTAAAGACGAGCTACCAAGCCATTGAAAATCAATAGTACCTTTAAAATTATTGATATCATCAACTTCCTTAGCTATTATCCTTTTTATAAAAGCTGACAAATAACTATCTTCTTTAACTAAATCTTTTACCCTTTCTCCTATTGCTTTTATGCCTTCTACAAACACTTTTGAATTGTTATAAAGCACTCTACCGCCACTAATGCTGGTGTAAAAGCCGTATACTTTATCATTTTGCAGTTGTGGATTAACATCAGTAGAATTTTTTTTTAGCTTGATTTCCGATGGCAATTCTTTTATTGATAGATCATAAATAGATTGTTCAAAAGGTGTGGTAATTTGCTTAGCATTTGCACTGTATATAAGAAAAAAAGAGGTAAATGAAATGGTAATAACAAATAAAGAGATAGATCTTCTAATCGTCACAAGTAAATCCATAGTTTAAAGCTTATGATATAATACTACCATAAATTCATTAAAAATTAAGAAAAAACATTTCCAATTAAATAATCATTGTCTATTTCTACAATATCAGCTTGCACAATACTTTTAACTGTTGGCTGCGATTTCAACTTTACCAGTGCAAAATTTTCTGCCCTACCGATATGATTGTGCTCAACTAAAATATTTTGTCTAGTACCTACCAAAGATTGAAGAAAGTTAGCCATCATTTCCTTATTAATTTTCCTTAGATGTTTCACTCTCTCTTTACGCACATTTTCTGGTACCTGTGGCATTTTTGCAGCCGGTGTATTTTTACGTTCTGAGTATGGAAAAGCATGTAAAAAAACTATATTGATTTCTTTTAATAGATTAACTGTATCTTGAAACATCTCGTCAGTTTCTGTCGGGAACCCAGCGATAATATCGGCACCAAATGTTATGTTAGGTCTTGAGTTTTTTACTCTGCAACAAAATTCAATCGCTTGTTCTCTGCTGTGGCGACGTTTCATCCTTTTTAATATCAAGTTATTCCCAGACTGCAAACTTAAATGTAAATGAGGCATTAATCTTGGCTCATTGACGATTAAATCTAGCAATTCGTTGTCAACTTCAGCGACATCGATAGAGGAAAGTCTCAGCCTCTTTAATTCAGGCACATCCTGTAAAACTCTTTTAATCATGGAACCAAGTGATGGCTTGCCAAACAAATCAGTGCCAAAATCAGTGATATCAACACCAGTAAACACTACTTCTTGATAGCCATTTGCAACAAAAATTCTTACTTGCTCCACAATATTGTTTATTGCAACAGAACGATTATCTCCCCTTGCCTGAGTGATTGAACAAAATGTGCAACTATGATTGCAACCACTTTGAATTTCAATAAATGCTCTTGACTTATCTTGAAATTCATTAAGAAAGGTATACTCTAATTGATCATTAGACCTCGTTTGAAACTCAATTTCTGATGGCAATTTTGTTGTTGAGGCTTGCTTATGCTCCTCAAATACATCTAAGTGTTCTGCGGTGCTCATCTGTGCCTCTTCTAAAAATTTCTCACCATAAATCGGTTTTAAAAGAGGTCTGTTGATTTTATCACTACCCTGCAGCGAATAATTTTCAACCTTCAATTTTTCTTGATTACCCAACACCTTACTGACTCCAGGAATGCTAGCATAAGATTCAGGGTCTAATTGGACAGCGCAGCCGACAACAATAATTTCTTTGTTTGGATCGGTTCTATGAATTTTACGTATTTTTTGTTTTACTTGACGCTCTGCTTCATTTGTTACTGCACAGCTATGTACAACAACAACATTTTTTCTCTCTGCTTTTTTTAATGCTTCTTTGATTAATTCGCTTTCATAAAAATTAAGACGACAACCAAATGTTATTACTTCACTCATTTTATAAATTTCATAGCTTATTATTATATCAGATATTTTAAAGCTACATTAAAATTAACTTTAAATTTTACTTTAATTTTTTGTTGTTTTAGCTATTATTAAAGCTATGGCTGGTCATTCGCAATTTTCAAATATAAAACATCGTAAGGGTGCTCAAGATGCTAAGCGCTCTCAAAAGTTTACGAAACTCATTAGAGAGATCACAGTTGCTGCAAAAGCAGGGCTGCCTGATCCTGAATTAAACCCGCGTCTTCGGTCTGCAATATTTGCTGCACGCAAGGAAAATTTACCGAAAGATAAAATAGAAACAGCGATAAAAAATGCAACTGGTAATGTTTCTGGAGAGAATTACGATGAAGTACAGTACGAAGGTTACGGACCTTCAGGCACTACATTGATTGTGCATGCTCTGACAAATAATCGAAATCGTACTGCCTCTGAAGTGCGTCATATTTTTTCTCGTAAAGGTGGGAACTTGGGGGAAACAGGAAGTGTGAACTATCTCTATAATCATGTCGGTTTAATTGTCTATTCAATGTTAGGAATAAGCTTCGATGATCTGTTTAATTATGGAGTTGAGTTAGAGGTATTAAACGTTGAAGAGGATAGCTCAAAGGAATTGTACATTATAACTTGCGAAGTGAAAGATTTCGGTAAAATACGTGATGCTTTTTATGCAAAATTTGGCGAGCCGGAACTTGCACGTCTTTCATGGCAAGCAAAAGATCTCATGCAAATTAGTGATAAAGAGTTGGCTGATAAAGTATATTCTTTAGTTGAAGCGCTGGAAGATAACGATGATGTACAGTACGTTGAAGGCAATTTTACTTACAGTGAAGTAGCGAAATAATATTTGATAGCAATTTTATTATTTAAAATTTAGGAAAAAACTGAATTTGAAGTCCATTCTTACCTTCCTTAAAAATTCCTTATCATAAACAAGTTTTGCGAGAATCTAACAATAATCTATAGTAAAACGAGAAAAAGCTTTTAAATTTTAACCTTTTATGTTAATATATTAAATTCAATGTATTAAATATGGAGATATAATGTTAAGTACGGAACAAGAGCTTGTTCAAGCTATAAGGGATGGAAATTTAGAAAAAGTAAAACGAATTATAGATAATGGGGAGATAGGTGTTAATTCCAGATACTCAGGACCTATTGATGGTGACATTAGTTTTGATGGTGATACCTTATTGCATGTAGCAACTTACTTTGGGCGTTTAGATATAATGGAATATCTGATAGATAAAGGTGCTGAATTAAATTTAAAATGTAACTTTGGGAATACTCCTTTAGTTAACGCTATGATGGGTAATCAAATTGAAGCTTTTAAATTTTTGATTGCAAGAAGTAATGATAACATTATAAATGCAAAAAATAAGTTAGGAGAAACTTTGTTACACATGGCAGCACAGAAGAATCAGCATGAATTTATTGAGGAATTATTGCGTACTGAAGTGGTAGATCCTAACATACCTGACGAAGAAGGTCGCACTCCAGTAATGGTAGCTATCATAGATATATGGAAGATGGAGTCGCTCAGATTACTTTTAGGAGATAGAAGAACTAATATTGATGATGGAGTATATGAATCAATATTTTTAAATAACTATCCACGTCTTCCTGTATTTTCTGTTACACAACAAAATGATAGTTGGCATGAGGCAAATAATCTCCTTATGGAAAAGGTCCCTAGTAAATTTTTATGTGGGGAAGTGCCACAAGACAGAGGTAGTGGTTGGCCATATATAGATTTTATTTTTTCATTTAAACAAGAATTAATACCACAGTTGCTTGAAATGCTTTCTGAATTAGACAGAGATGACATTTTTTTAAAAGCAAAAAATGTTGCTAGTATAGATTTTAGGATAAATAACCCTCGCCATAATGAAGATGTTGCGGGTTATTCGCCTTGTAGTAATCTTTCAGACTATAAGAATGCAAGAGAGGCTATTGAAAAATATTGCGAAAGGAATGATGTTACTGAAAACTACCGTATTGTTCCAGGTTATCTCTTATCTATAAAAGATTGTGATAAAGAAGCATTTCAACATTTCAAAGATATTTATAACATCATAGATTCTGAAAACTTTAACGAGATAAAAAAAGATTCTGAAGACTTTAATAAGATAAAAGAAAGTTTGAATTTGATCGAAGAAAACGTTAAAAAATCTGATATAGATATTAACGATATCAATAAAGCATTAACTATATTAGTAAGAGAAGCTAAATTCAATGAACACGTTGCACGTCTTATTTCTGATTATCAAGCTAACATCAATTATCTTGAAGAATGGGAAGCTAATACCACTTCACACTTAAAAAATCCAGATTCACAAAATGTGAATCTATCTACAGGTCTCCGTAAGTGAGTACGTTGATTTAAAGATATAAAAAGGTGGCTGTTGTTCAGAAGAACAGTTGCCACCAATGTGAAAGGTCTATTTTATAAATATTTAATATTTTAATTAATGGTAATTGATATGGTTTTATATATTGGTAGTAAAAGTTACATTGATAATTCTTCTATGAGCGATCAGCTAACAGCTATTAAAAAGCTACCTTCTCCACTTCCAGACGTAAGAAGAGATTTTGATGAAGGGGTTTATAATATGGAACCAGAAAGAGCTGATTTTTTAATTAGCAAAAAAGATGGAACCAGAGATTTTGATAATAAAATCATTGGAAAAAATGGAGTTATTTTTACTACATGCAGTAACCGGAACGATGAGGAGGCATATAGAGTAGAACAGAGTGGAGTTGCTTTTATAACTGGAGGGAAAATTGGTACTCATAATGTACAGGACTGTGTTGCATTAATTATTCAAGATCAAGATACTCAAAAAACAGCATTAGCTCATATATATGATAATGCGACCAATATGCAATTTGTTAAGAATATTTTATCTTATATGCCAGGCGGTAAAAAAGAAGTAGTTATGGTTGGTGCTAGACATCGTGATAAAACGAGTAATGTCGAAAGCATACTAGGCTCTGTGAACAAAATTATTCTGTGAGAAAAAAAAGTAGAAGAAAGAAGGAAAAAGCGGTAGTTTCACCTAATTAAACAAAAAAATGGAGAAACTACCGAATGGAGTATTATAT